>VDFB02053182.1:0-32569 GCA_007258455.2 Sequoia sempervirens | reverse complement strand
TGGATTATCTATTGTTGCTTATTATATTGTTATGCTGCTGAAATACTTTCAGAGCTTGCTTCAAGGAATGCATACCTCCTAGTTCTTTCTCTTGGATTCGTGCTTGAAAGATAGCACCTAGAAGAGTTTCCAGAGACTGCTTCTCATCCAGACTAGCAGACAGAGCATCAAGGTTGAAGATTCTAGAGATTTGTCAGTTTTGCATTTGCTGGTTAGGGTTTTGTTGAAATAGAAATCTGCTCATAAGTCCATGCACGATTTTTTGGTGGTTCTGGGTATTGGCCCTATGCTTTAGTCTACCTTGGGTGCCCCTCCTTGCAAGTTTTCAGATTTTTTAGAGGTGTCTTGGATTTTATCTTGCTAGTAGAACATTTCTGGAGGTCGTACCTTCTTTGAGGTTGCATTGGAAAGCGTGCATAAATAAATCACTACTATTTAGAGGAGTTTCTTGGCTTGGTCTTGGTCGCTCAACTCCTAGCTCTCATTTGCATTCAGTTCCACATCATTCGGAGGTGTTTTGACGAAGTTATGAGCATTTTGATGATTTTGGGGCTTGCCAGTATGAATTTTCTGATTGCAGCAATTTTATATCAGACCTGATATTTTAGTCCCTTTTTGCTATATTTCATATGTTGGATAGCTTGTGCTTGTTTGGAGTTCATTTCCTAACATTTTGGAGATCATTGGTTATCTATATCTCATTGTATTTGCAGATTGTTCATAATATTGTAACGCTGAATTAGTAGTACTAATCAGCTCTTTTACTTTCTGCACTTTACATTTTGTATCCCCACTTTAGTGGAAGAGGATGGCTTTGCCGCCTAGTTTACTTTTAGTTTAATCATTTTCATTCCCACGGTTGTGGATGCGACTGGCCCTTGCTCAGTCTACATTGTATTTGCTTTCTGTTTCTCCGCCATATGATAGCGCCTTTCCCACTTGTTGATGTGATTTTCGTGACCGCACCAATCAGCAGAACAAAGTTTCCAAATGGATACCCTATTCTCTCTTGAACAAAGTATTCAGCGTGCTAAGATTGCGAGTGAGATCACGCTTTCAACTCCAAGGTTCCTTAAATGCGAATAGGCTCAGTTTGGTTGATGTGTATATGCTGTGTTCTTACGAGGGGACTTACGTAATTGTTCAGAATACGTGCAGTAAACAACAGATATTTGTTTCCAAAGGGATTTTGCGTGAATGATTTGGCTTTGGAGTGCAAGTTTCCTAAAATTAACCAGAATTATGCGGAATTTGAATCACTGTAGAGATTTCTAAACTCTAAATTCTAACCTAAATGCAAATGGGTGTTATGTTCAACTTTAATGAACTTCGACAAACATTGTCTAGCCTCCTGTTGGACAGCTTCAACAAAGTAAGTGCAATCTTCAAAGGATAAGAAAGATATTCAAATCATAATCCAATAATGCAATTACCATCACAACGATGCATAACTACACACGAATTTTGACCGAAGTTAAGTGCAAAGTGTTCCAGTTGACCACACAAGACAAGCTTACCATCAACAAGATTGTTAGTGGTATGGATAAAGAAGCTCACTTATATCAAACATAAACATCCATATCTACTTATGAGATTAAATCCTATTTGAAGTCAAAGGAAGAAGAAACCTCACGAACTACTCAAAACAAAGTTTAAATTCACCATCAATGAAAGGCTTTATTATGAATAGCTTTTGTGACAATCTCTTACAAAATTCTCAAAGGGAGAATTCCCCTTCTTCAACAATGCAAATGAAAACTACTCTAACTCAAAAGTATCTACTCTCTATTCTGCTTCAAAAATCCACTATACTGACTACTCTCTGATTCTGACTATTATATTACAAATGAGGGGGACTCCCCTTTATATAGCTGGCCAGTCTCAATGGACGGTCTAGATTGAATTACAATGGAGGGCTCAGATCGAGCCACCTCAGCGCTAGACGAGTTATGCCCTAAAAACCGCTAGAAGGTGGAGGAGTGGTGTCATAAATGCTCCCAAAACAGCAGATTCCCCCTTGACCACCATGAGCAATTAATGCCCACTACCCTTCTAGAAGATTCTCGTCCATGATTCGGATTCCTTTGCCCTTCTCTCTGACTGCATACGCTATGAATCGCGCCAGCACCTCGTCGACCTCCTCCTCAGAAATTGGAGTAAGATTCAGCTGATATTCTAGTATGGGTACCATCTGTTCATGTTTTTCACATGACTTTCCCCAAGCTTCGATAGAATCTTGTGTGCTCTGAATGATTGTTGAAAACGTAGAGATGTTTTCAAAATCCAGCTGGGAGAACGTCCTCATCTGAGAAAAGAAAGGCTGCAATCTTGCTTTTAGTCCTTCCGTCTCTACCTCCTCATGAGTTAGCCTCTTTGCGAACAACGCATCCAATGTGTTGAGGATGCCTTCGTGGATATTCCTCATCGCCTTCTTGATCCTAGCGGACTCCATAGCTACTATGTCGAAGAAACTCTTCCCTGTGAACGCTATTGAATGCCACCCACGAAAATCATATCTGTCACCTGCCTGGATTACCCCTTCATTCACCAAGGTTTGCGTGGGCACACGCATCAAAACAGCAAGGCGAGGGATGGTTTTGTCTTGAAAAATATGGGTGTCTCCCCAAGCTTGCTCGACATCACTGAGGCGCGAAAGGATACCAGATGCATTCTGAAACGATGAGACCAGATCAGCCATGAACTTTTCTGCTTTAGCGTGGACACCGCTTATCCACTTGTCCCCTTCTCGCACAGCTCTTCTTATCTCCTCGAGCCCACTGATTGGCTCTCTCGGTAGCTCAAGCGGAAGTTCTACCACCTGGTTCTCTTGAGTAACTGGATGTGCTAGATGTTGCACATACTCGACTAACGCCTTATGCTCCTTCTTCAATCTCTTGTACTTTCCTTCCTTCTTCACCAGTCTGTCCCTCAACGCCTGGAATGAATTTTCAGCCTCCTCGATTACTTGCGCTCCGGAGGGGCGTCCTAAGTCAACTGTGGCGATTGTGTAATTTTCCAGCATTGCATCACTTAAACTATGATCTTCCCTCGGGACAACAATGTGAAGGCTGCGTGACCCGGCCTCATTAGTTTCCATCCTTGTATACTTTCTTGCCCTCTTCCTCTTAGGCGACTTGCTCGTTCTGTTTAGAAGTTCTTCCATTTCAACTGGCAAGTCCGCACCATCATCTTGATCTCTCCTGATTGCTTGTGAGAGCCAATTGCGCTGAATATCATAAATAATGAGGGGCTGCTCCTCAGTTGCCTCGACTTCACGGACCTCCTCTCCAGCAGTATTCTGTTGAGGCTCAATTATTTCAACATTTTGATCACTTTCCTCGTGAGCTCCAACGTCTTCATCTCCGAAGGAATAGTCAAAGTGGGTGTCCGTATCCCTTTCTTCCCCTTCGTCTGGTTTATTGGCACCTTCAGGATCATTGACGCTCTGGGTATCCAACTCCCTTGGCATTGGTTGGTTGACTTCTCCAACCTCTGGCCCGTCATTCCCCTAAGCCCTCTGATCTACAAATAGTGAGACTTCACGGACACTAGAGGAATGGGACACCAACTGAGTCGATGACGTGTCCTCCGATCCCTGAGGCTCTGGCTGAACGGGTTCCTCTTGCCGCGGGTGTGGCTCTTCTTGTGGTGGCTGTGGCTCCGGAGGCTGGGCAACTTGTTTCTTTCTTTTAGCTACCACTGGTGGCCTTTTATCTCCCATGAGCTTGTATGTGAAAGCAATGGACCTCCTCCTTAATCTGTGAACACGCTCTTCCACCCAAGCCCTTGTGAAAGTCAAGACGGGAATAGACAAGGTGTCTAAATCCGCGATCTCCGGTTCAGCCCAATCTACTGGCGGCATCGGTGTATTCTTTATTGCTTCATAATCCGGATGAATCAGCCTGGTATCTTCTTCTACTTGGTCCGGCACTTGGATTACTTCACATTCTCTGATCATCTTGAGTGGCAGCCTCGAAAACATTCTTTTCCTGATTTCAGCCTCACTCCCAGCATTCGCCCAAAAATCTTCCAAATGAGCCTTGTGTCTGTACTCCACGCCTTGCACCGTTCCAATCTTTCCCCGAGGATCGAAATCCTACCGGCTGGTATGAAGAGTCAACTTGTAGAATTTCAGCTCATCCTCAGCCTCCTTGGCTACTTGCAGAGTGGGGCATTCTTCAAGCGAGTTTCCCAACACAATGGGAAAGTGCAAGCCTCCCTTCTTTCTTCTAATGATCTTGTCGTAGGCCACTAATTGCCTAGACGACTCAAGTAGTATCATCATGTTAGTGGGGTACCTAGGTAATTTGTAGACATATGAATCGTACCCTGGCAGCCTCAAATAGGTAAACTTCGGGAATTGGACGAACCAACACCCATACTCTTTTATCAGCATCTGAGCCTCCTTGGATATCCTCTGCTGCAACCTCTGCTGAAGAGTTCTTGTGATATACATGGTGAAGGCATCATTAACTCTCTGGAAGTCACCTGTGTGCGTAAGATGCAACTGTCTGCAGGACTGGTGAATCTTAAACTGATTATACCCACAGCCAATTGGCTCCTGGTATGCCAACCCTCTATACTTTGTCATTCGAGCAAGCATGTAAATGACATACGAGCCCATGTAAAATGTTCTCGTCCTTTTCAGATTCCGGAATTGTTCATCAATATTATCACTTATCATCTGCGCCCAATTTACTTGCTCTTTTCCTTCGAGCACCACACTAATGTAGAAGAACATCCATGGCTCAAATACGAATGACTGTGGGCTGCCGTTAACTCTGCTGAGAAGCATAATGATGTCGCAATACTCCTGTTTCAGTTCTTCTGAGATTATCTGTTCCGGCAGCCTGGTAGCAGGTGGCTTTGGTTTCCGCATCCACGTGGTATTGATTCTCTTCATGCACTTTTCGAAGGTTGTGGCGTACATCTTGTCAAGCTTTGCCTTGGATTTATACAACATATTGTCAGTAGCAAGTATCCCAAACGCCTCGCCAATTGCGTCAGGTGCAAAGTTAGCCATGATCATACCATCTGGAGAACTAATAGTCCGATCCTCGGAGTTGTAAAAGTTGGCACATTCCAGGATCAACTCCGGACACCGAACTACTGGTTGGAATCCGGCTGCTGCGTATAATTCGCTCTTGACGATGTTGCGTGATGCATCTGTTGGAAGGTTGCCACCTTGCCCATACATTCTGCGCACGAAAGCCTTGAGGTTGAAAGACCCCAGGTTGGTGTCCGTCAAGTTGCCAAACTTTGACACAATCTTTGATTTTGGAATGAAGGACTTCTTCAGACCCTTGATAATTGCTTGCCTAGAGGCGTTTTCCTTGCCAGCTTCATTGTTACGAGCCTTAGCTCCAGCCTTGCTAGTTCCGGCAACATTAGCCTTTCGTCCATCAGCCATCTGCAAAACAAGAAACAAATGTTACACTTTAAATTATTTAAAACGAAAATCACGTGAGACGGCTGGTGAATGGAGTTGACTGCGAAGATAAACGTGAGTTAATAGCTTCAGCAACCAATTTTGACTTCTCGATAATTTAAACTTCAACCTTCAACAACTTGCAGCCAAAAGAAATATTCAACTCTTCGTAAGAAATTAACTCCAACAATCTCAACTTCGGAAAAAGTGTTAAGTTTCAGCAACATTTAAATCATCAACTTCGGAAGTTATACATCAGCAACTTCGAAGATCTAAAAACAGCAAGCTTGCAAGTTTCAAATCAGCTCTTCGACAGTTATACCTCAGCAACTTTGAAGAGTTTAAATAAGTCTGAAAGTTCTAAACGAGCAATCTCAATAAATCCAAATTAACTTTTCGAGAGTTATAAATCAGCAACTTCGAAAGTTTTAGCAACCTCAAATCAGCACTTCGAAAGTTATAAAACAGCAACTTCGAAGGCTTCAATCTGATTTGATTTTAACATTCAGCAACCTCCGAAAATTTAAAGCTCAAGTAATTTCGAATTCAAACAATTTCTACCTCCAGCATAATTAAATGATTTCAGCTTTTTCAACTTTCAACTTCGAAAACATTTCAACTTTCAGCAAAATATTAAGTCTTAGCAACTTCGAGTACTTACCTCAGCAACTTGGAGAAATAAAAACGCTTAACACTTCAAACTTTATTTCGAATTGCAGCAATCTCGCAACTCCGAATCTCAGCAACTCAAGAAATCAACTCTCAGCAACTTCGACTTCAACAATTTCAACCCTCTTGAAAAAAATTGAATTTATCACTTTTCACTTTCAGCAACTCTCAAACTGAAAATATTAAAATCTCACAACTCAAATTACCAGCATAAATCTCAGCTTCGAATCTTGTGAGATGAGAATGAAAATCTTTAGAGTTTTATAGCCAAAGGCTGGTGCTAATTTTAGCAGATGCCATTTATTCTTTTCATCATGACTGACGCATTTGCTAAAATTTAAAAGGGAATATTCCATTCGTCTAGCAGTTGTTATGGAAATTTGCTATTCAGGGAGATTCCTTCCTCGATTTAAATTTAAAACTTCCCTCCCGACTGCCAGTTATCTCCAGTAATTTCGAAAAATCACTTTTACTCTGATTTGAAGTAATCTCGACTGCCCTTTTAAAATGGCATATTTAATTTATTAAAATTTAAATTAAATGCCATTTTAATTTATTTCACCAGCACACTTTTTAAAAAGTCGACATCAACGCTTTAAATCGGCTAGGCGTAATTTATTTTCCCATCCAGAATTAACTCCGAAATAAATTCCCCATGTTTAAAATCGTCCGAAGTTTAAAATTTCATGGGTCAAAATTAAAGGGGGAATTTTAAATTTAACTTAGGAAAATAATTAAATTGATTAAATTAATTAATTTCTCCGACTTAGGCAAATTTTAAAATTAATCACCTGGAGAAATTTTTATGTCATCCAACGCCTTTCAATTTCATTCTCATATTAAACGCCTTGATCAATTATTAAATCATTCTTTCTTTTGAGGCGCATATTTTATAGGCTAAGCTTTTATTTCGTCCTTTCCTCCTCTGGGCGCATTTGACTGGGGTAGCTTTGTGTTTTAGCTACTTAGAAATATTTCGAATTCATATCTCAGGTTAAAACCTCAAGGGCGGAATTGAGGGGTTGATCTTTCAATTTTGGCACTTAGTGAAGTTTGAAACTCTTTAGAGTGGGGCGCATTTGAATGGGGAAGCTTCCAGTTTCATCATTCAACAATCACTTGCTAGGCGCAAATCTCATGTAGAGCTTCCAGGCGCATATCATAGGGTGAATTTCAAGTTTTGGCGGCTTAGGAATTTTTAATCATTTTCTCCTTAGGGGCGCATTTAACATATGTTACCTGCACTTTAAGTAACTCTTTCCATGCTTGCTCTTGGGCGCATTTAGACCCATGGGCTTTTAATTTTGAAATTTTGTCAATTTACCTTCTCAAGTCCAGGCGTGTCTGACTACCTGAGGTTTCAATTTCCTCACCTTTGTCACATTTCAAACTATTAATCTTCACATTGCCAGGCGCAAATCCACCCCTGTATTTTGAGTTTTGGTGACTTAGAAAAATTTTTCTAACATGTTTTCTCCCAAGGGCGCATTTCCAAGCTTGAACTTCTAACTTACGCCTTAGTCAATTTTATCAAGTCTTCTTCATTGTTGAGGCGCATTTCTTCATGGGCGCATTCGATATGTCTCCCTTCAATCTTTGTGCCAGGCGTGTTTGAAGGCATCAACTTAGAATAATCTTAAGTTCCTTCCAAAGTCTAGGCACATCTGATGTCTAACACTTCCAGTTGGGGGCGCATATAGTATCCAGAGCTTTCAACTTGTGTCTTGGGCAAGCTTTAAAGTGGGGCGCAAATGAGAGTCCTTACTTCCATCTTTGTCACTTAGAAAAAATTACAAACTCTGACCATATTGGGCGCATTTGGACCCCTGACCATCCATTTAAATGACTTTGAAGAACTTTCATTTCCTCTTCACAAGCTGGGCACATTCAAGGGGGGCTCCATCCAATTTCTATTACTTAAAGAATTTTCAACTTCTCTCTTGCCAAGGGCGCATATCACATGTTTGACTTCTATGAAGTGGGGCGCATTTCCTATAGGCAACTTCCAGTTGGATCCTAGGCGCATTTCCAATGTTGGGCTTTCAATTCCACGCCTTAGCCAATTTCAAGTCACCCTCAGGCGCATTTCACTAGGCATGCTTTTAATTTTACTATAGGCGCATTTAGAGGTTGAAGCCTTCACTTCTAATGCACTTAGAAAATTTTCAAGGTCTTGGGCGCAAATCATTATGTCAACCTCCAGTTTATGCCTTGGGCGCATTTAGACCCTGCTACTTTCAGTTTCGACACTTAGTAGAATTTCACTTTTAGCACCTTTGAAGAGGGGCGCATTTTACATGTCCAGCTTCCAATCCTTGCCTTAGGCGCAAATTATAGGGTCAACTTTTAGTTTGGGGCGCATTTAACCCTTGGAACCTTCATTCTTAATGCCTTAGAATTTTTTTCTTTGTCATCCCCACCTTAGGCGCATTTGGACTAGGCTACTTCCAATTTAAATGCCTTTGAAGAATTTTCAACCTCCTAGGCGCATTTAGCTAGTAGAGCTTCCAACTTTCCAGACTTAGTCAATTTTCTGCCTCTGTGATGCTGGACTTGAAGATTTATCCGTTTTAGCGAATTTCGTGCCCTCTGCTAGATTTAGGTTGCTTTTCCTCTGCCAACCCTAATTTTCCCTAAGTTTCTATTTTTAGAATGTTCTTTGAATTTTGCGCCGTCAACTGAATTCTGACCCCAGAAAGCTTGATTTTCACCTTGCTCTGAATTTCAACTGCTTTGTTCCATCGGTGCCTGATGTTCGTTTACACCTATTTTTAGCAACCTGCTAAAAATAGAAATTGCTCAGAAAGTCTCCAAATTTCATGTGTTGAACGCCCGAAGCGTGGTGATCGCAGCTGAATGCCATTTTGGTGTGAATGTCGTGTTCTGCCCTTGATTTTAGGAAACCCTAATTGACCTGCCAAAAATAGCAATTATCTGATTCTTCGTTCTCTGCAACTCTGTTAGTCTTGAAATTCGCGCCAAGGATTCCTTATCACATGTTTGACTCGTGTCTACTGAGATTTGATGTCGACATGCTATTTATAGCCACTTCTGAAGTGATTTACTATTTATAGTAAGTGTTCGTTTCTGAGACTTCCCTAGCTTCGTTCGAGTTGAAATTTGGACCGTGTGATCCTCGTTGGTGAACTTGCCTTTCTGCGTTGACGCCCAAGATCAACTTTCTATTTATAGCCTTCTTCTGGAACACCTTACTAAAAATAGCAAGTCCTCCGATTCCCTTCAAATTTTGCCAGCAGATTCCCTGAAAGATGTTGATCGTAATAGATGCTTCAGTTTTTGGAGATTTAAACGTCGGACTCCTCATTTTTAGCTCTCAAGCTCGAAACCCTAATTTTCTGCATGTACCTCAGATGAGCTTCGTTCGACCTCGTTTGAGTTGCATGATGATCAGTTTGCAGTTCTGAGCAGCTGCCCAAGTGGTACCTGCTAAAAATAGAAAGCGGCCGAAAAAGTGACCATCCGGTTGCTGGATGACTTTGCATGTCATACTGCCCGAAAAATCTTGAAAAACCCAGAAAAACCCAGAAAGATCTTCAACATGCACGCACTGGCTAAAAATAATAAGTTTTTGAAAAGTGATCAGTTCCATTTGCATGTTACACCATTGCGAAGCTCTCGGAAAACCCAGAAAGAATATGCCGACTTGCGCCGAAAAATTCTGCATGCAAACCCTAATATCGGCCTCTGAAGGTTGATTGCTGAAAGTTGTCATCCTGCTTTGCATGTCATATCACTGCGAAGGTTTCGAAAAACCCAGAAAGAATCTCCGGACATGCATCAGAAAATATAACCTGCGGACCCTGAAATCTGCTCTGGAAGCTGGATTGCTAAAAATAGCAAGTCGTCTGTTTTTGCTCAAATTTTGTCAGGAATGAACTTGAAGTGTTTGGAATGTAATGAAGTTGTCCAAATGTGGAAATCTCGAGCAAAGCAACCCTAAACTGACACTTACTAAAAATAGAAAGTTGGCAAAACTTAGTGAAATTTTAAGGGTTACTTGCCGAAAGCATCATGATAGTAGTGCTAGGCTCAGAAGCTGACCAACCAACTCAATTTGAGCTTAAAATGACCTAAAGGCGTGAAACCCTAATTTTAGACTTGGTCGAATCTTCGTGTTCAAGCTTGCAGACGGGAGCGTCCCGAGAAAGCAGATAGCAGAAAAGAAAGCAGAAAGAGAGACAACCAAAGCCAAAAGACCAGAATGGAGCAAAATTTAGGGGTCCCCATTTTGAATGGGGCGATGTGTGAAAAGGTCACAACACCACTTTGGGTTAGGAATGCACATGCTTGGCATTGAGATTATTTTACTTGCATAGCATCTTTGTTAATAGAATCTCCACCATATGGTAGCGCCTTTCCCACCTCGGGTTAGGAGTGCACATGCTTGGCATTGAGTTACTTTCCAGTACTGCATTCTTTACTAGTGATACTCCGCCATATGGTAGCTTCTTACCCAGCTTGGGTCGGAAAGCACATTCTTGGTGTTGAGGCTCTTTCCTTCAGTTGCTGGTTTGATTTGAGCTAACCCTAACGGGTACTTTGGTGCTGTTGTGATCACCTTCGAAGTTTGAAAAAATTTGGGTTAGAATTGGTTCGGTTCATTACATAACGTCTTAGATTTCCGTTATTTGTGTTATGCTTATGTGATCTTAATTTCAGCTTACATTGAAGTGTGTAGATGTATGTTGAGAAAAAGTTTATTGAAGCACTTTGTTAGAAAATCAACCTTGTTCATTTCTAGTTTCTCTTGCTCTGCGTATTACTTGAAAAGTTAGAAATGTCTTTAGCTTAAGTTAGTTGTAGTTGAAGTTCTTAAATCAGAAAATCTCATCTGCGGCGTTTGTGTTTTATAAACCTTGTGCTCTAGCTGATCAAAAAGATAGGCAACTTAGTTTTTAGTTTACTTTCTTTTAAAACCATCAGCAAGAGGGAGCTTCCCCTCCTAATTTGAAGAGCAGTTTATCTGTGCATAGCTGTCCGTTTCAAATCCGCATTCCAGAGGTGCGGATTTAAACGCCAACAGGACCCCAACCAATATCCTAGCTAGGAAGACTTAGAAACTCATAGATCACTTTCATAGTAGTTTCATAATACGTTTCATTTTCCATTTATAATGTTTAGTCTATATAGGTTTACATTCCAATTAGGCTTTTTCCAACTTGGTATGATGTAGGAAATCACGAAAATAACAGTTTACAACCAACATGTTTGAATTTCATGTTGGTTTGTCAAGTTAGCTAGAATTATATATAGGTAAGTGATCACACAAGATTAGTTCACAAGGTCCTAATCATCATCTACAAGTGTCTTGACATTGATAATAAAATTGAAATTAAATTCCTTTTACGAGTTAGTATCATTATTAGATGAAATGTCATCATTAGGAGTTCTTTCCTTTAAGCTATAGTTTGTCTAACTCAAAATTAAATGATGATACTTGCCCATGATTTTGATTGTGTTAGGTACCTGCATCAAGAGAAAAATTACAAATACCATATTCTAGTTTTGAGTCTCAATTGTTTGTAATGTGTAAATAGACATTTGATCTAGAAAACACCATTCTCATTAGCCATCGACTAAACTGTCCTAGTCACTATGCTTATGTAAAGATTACATTCATAACGGGGGAATGGAAACATTGTATTCTCACCATTGAGCTTGATTCCGCGAGGCTTGATTTGGAAAGTTTCCAAGAGGCACTTCTTGAAGCAAATGAACAGCTCTATGAGGCCAAACAATTTAGAGAGCAGGAAAACAGAGAAAGGGAAAAGGAGATAGAATAGGTAATAGAGGAGCTTGATTGCATTCAAGAGGAATTTGAACTTGCACATTGTCCCATAAAATCAGAAAATAGGAGTTTGAATTAGTAGGAGATTGGTCTGATTTTAGAGTCGAGAATAATCTTTAGTTTGTTGATAATCCTTTGTTTGAGTTGGATGCTGATTTGATTCATGATAATCCACTCTTCGAGTTGGATGATGAAGACCTAACTGATTTCATTGATGAGAGTGGAATTGATTACAGGTTTTGGGACCCAAGAGTAATTTACAATCATGAGGTGTTGTCTTAGGTTTCAAGTAGTGGGTCAACTTCTAGTTTTAGTACTGTTGTCCGCTTTTTGATCAGCCTATACATGACTTCAGTTCTTGGTCTGTAGATGAGTTGGATGGTTTCTTCAGATCAGCAGCTGAGTACTCTATGATTGAGGCTGGTTGGTAGAGGTGATTTGATCATAGGAGATGATTCTTCACCTACTTCCATACTCATCCCTCCTATATGTTTAGAGGGATTTCAGATTGATTGCTGCTATCCTTATGATTGACTATCAACTACAAAGGTGAGCCAATTAGACCTGGATCTCCATCCTTAGGGCTTTGAAAGTGGATTGCAAATAATTTGGAATGATTAACCTAATTGAACTATATTACCTAATATGATAAATGCAGGATTCCAAAAGCACACATACTGAAATAGTAAATTATAGGCAAATCTGAGAAGTATTGGAGATTGTGCAACTGTCATAAAAAGTTAGATCTGGCATGTAGAGGAGGACACAAACACCTAGGGTCGTATGGGTCCTTTAAACTGATTTTGTAGTCCTCTGATGTTGGATTTGGCCTACTGTTTTCTGGTTGCAAAGTTGTCAGAATGTTGTTAGGTAATTCTGTAGTTGAGTTTCCATGGCTTGACAACTTTTAGGGCTTTGAATGCAACAATTGACAATTTTCCTTCAATCCTTCAATCCTCTTCAAACCTATAGCCTGCACATTCAAAGAGAGAAATGTTGGGCCATTTAGGGGCTTGCCTCAGTCAAACCCCGTGTAAGTGTTTCCACTTCCACAATGGCAACATCAATGATAGGAATGATAATTGAAAGGAAGGAATGATGAAATCACAAAGTGCTGCAATTTACCACCCTTCAATGGCTTCCTTGAAGGACTGAATTCATGCACATCACCTCAAGGATTTGGATCTTGCTTGCTTGAATGCTTTGGAGGCCTACAACAAGGGTTAGCCTTCACAAAACATAAACACACATAGAATTTGACATGATGTTGGATCTTGAATTGTTGCAAATGCTCTGAAATGATGCTCTTGATAATAGTATTTGCTCATGAATGCTTATTCTAGTTGTTAGATCTCAAATGATAAAATAACTAGGTATTTATATGCAATTGTTCTAATTTCCCGAAAATTAGATCCCAAAATCTGACATTTGAAATTTGAATTTTGAATGTTAAAATGCCGCAACAACATATTAAAAATTGGTCCCCGACAAGATAGGGGTACCCATACGCCCATGGTTGTATGGGTCCTAGCCCTATCTTCCAGGACTTCTTGTGTTAGGATCAAAACATCAATTGTTTGCATTTATTCAATGCTTGCGATCCTCCAGAAAACGGTAAAAATAAATAAAGAGGGACAAAACATAGTGTGAAATTGTTAAGAACAAAACTTGAGTGACAAATAATAAATATTAATCTAATCACCCTTAGAAGTCACCAAACCGACTAGAAATATTTCATTGCACTGTTAGAGAAATAGAGGCCGAGACCAGTTGCTAAAAATAACACTTACTAAAAATAGTGTGTCCAAACACCAAATTGGCTCAATTTGAGATACACTGAAGTTTACTAAAAATACTAAGTACTGAAAATGGTAATTGCTAAAAATAGTAACCCCTGCTGGAAAACTCTAAAAACCACCACAAAGCCCAACACAGGACCTGAGTCCCATAACTAACTCCACTTAGCCTATGGGAACCCTAGAATAGGCTAATGGAAAGCTCATACTGATCAGGTGCAAGAAGGGGACATTACAGTTTTATTCTTTATGGCTGAGCAAATTTTCATTTCCAATGCCCAGGATTGAGTTTGGCAGTTGGATTGTTGTTTTGGACTTCACTGAGATGCCTTGGCAGGATATGCTTCATGGTATAGATTACAACCCTTTTAGGGATTTAAGATTGGATTTTTATGATGATTACATTTTTGGGTTCCCGAAAAGGAAAGTGCAGTGTGGGCATGATGGATTGTCAGTTATGATCAAAGTGGCACAACGTCAGCATGGTGGATCTTTTCTGAGATTAATTTGGACCCTAGAATCACATTAGTTCGCAATTCAATAGTTGTTGGGAATGAGAAAGCCAGTGTTATCTTTTTGGAGTTTGCTCCTATGGTGCCTTAGTTTGGTTCTTTCAAAGAGCAATTCTTTGAGGAGTTGGACTGAATTTATGCAATATCTGATTGCTCTTCTTATAGGAGGTTTTCAAGAGGTCTCTTGTATTGGTACCTTACAGGACAATACCTTGAGAAGATGGTGCTACAGATCTCCTGGGTTGTCTTGGGATGTTGGGATCATTCTTGGTTTCAGTTTGGATGAATTTGATGATTGTGGGGTTGTATTAGCATTGCTTGAGGACAAGCAATCTTTAGGAAAGGCAAACTCTAATGTCCCCATTTTTAGGTTCTTTTGCAGTGTACTTGTCGTTGACTTTTTGGGTTTGTGTCAGCATGTTTAGAGGGGTAATTTGATGTTACCAGTGAGCTCAGATGGTTTTGAAGAGTCATATGAGACTTTCAAATGTTATTTTCAGCTTCTAGTTTGGGCTCCAATATTCCTAGAGGGAGCGTCTATTTTTAGTAAACCACCCAGTCGGGTCCGTTTATCATCTTTTATCATTGAGATCACTCCTGCGCAATCAAATGTCAATTCTGGTGCTATTCGACCATTTCTGCTAATTGGGTGTAATATTGAGCTATATTTAATTATTTTCACTAAGGTTGCCTTTTTAATTAAATACATTTATCGGGCACCTTAGTGTTATAGCTCGTTGGAAAGAGGATGGAAAGTTTTAAATGATGGGATGCTTAAAAGTGACTTTAAGTGTTGGAAATTGTTGTGACCTTTTCACACATCGCCCCATTCAAGATGGGGACCCCCTTAATTTTTGCTCTGTTCCGGTCTTTTGGCTTGGGTTTTCCTCTCTCTCTCTCTGTCTCTTTTCTGGTGTCCGTCTTTCGGGGGGTTGTGTCCGTCATTGAGCTTAAACGTGAAATTTGGCCAAGTCTAAAATTAGGGTTTCATTGTTTCTGGCCAAATCAAGGTCAAGTAAAGTCAGAAGATTAAAAATTGAACTTAACATTGTTGTCAGCAGACATCCAGCAGGCTTCCAGCCAGTTTTCATCAAATTCTGAGGTACTTACTATTTTTAGTAAGTCTGCAATTCAGGGCAATTTGTCAGCATTTTTGAGATTCCGATCATCACACGGCACTCAGAGTATATCAGACTACTTGCATGCCGAATTTGAGCAAAAACGGACAACTTACTATTTTAGCAGTCCGGCCGTAGATTTCGGTCCAGATGAGTTTTTCTTTGCATGTCTGGATATTCCTTCTGGGTTTTCGAGACCTTCGCGACGATATAACATGCAAGTCGAGATGATCACTTTCAGGATTCAGCCTTCCGAGGCTATTTTTAGGGTTTGCATGTCGAGGTTTCTTTGCATGTCAGGTGATTCCTGATGGGTTTTTCGAGAGCTTCGCGATGGTGTGACATGCAAACGAGGATTCTCACTCGTAAGGAACTTGCTATTTTTAGCAGTATGTCCCTAACCGCCACTCCAGCTCAGATTCCAGCCGACGCAATGCCACAAACGAAGACAAACGGAGATCTTTTGATACGCGATGCAAGTTAGGGTTTCCAGCCGGAGCCTAAAAATAGGCATCAAAAGTCAAAATCTTCAAAATCCGATGTAAACCACTGCGATCAGCGTTCTCCAGGCTATTTGCTGGTGAAATTTCAAGTCAAAAGGAGCACTTACTATTTATAGTAAGTCAGATTGGAAACATGCTAAAAATAGTAAATCAAGTGCATGCGTCAGTGCCAGCCGACAGGTCACGTGGTGAGGAGCGCCTCATCAAAATTTCAAGTCGATCCGAGCAATGGAGCTATCAGAAATAAGAGCTTACTATTTATAGTAAGCCACCTTCAGAAACAGACTATAAATAGCAAGGTGACTAAAAGTGGCAGTGCTGACAGGTTGATAAGGTTATGAAGAAGCTACGTTTAAAATTTCAAGTTGATCTGAGCTTCAGAAATGCAAAAATGAGAAGGCTTACTATAAATAGCAGGGTGTGAAAGTTGGCAAAAACAAAGAAAATTTTCTAAGTCCAAAACTTCGTCCTGCAGCCATGGCAAAATGTGCCCAGTTGATGAGGAGGCATAAAAAATTCTAAGTTTGAACTTCATCCAGTAGACAGGCCTAAATGCGCCAAGTTTGAAAAAAGTCAAACAAAAGTCAAAGATGTTTATCCTGCAGTAGGGGCAAAATGCGCCCAAAATGAAAGAATGAAAGTTGAAAAAATTTCTAAGTATGAAAAATCCGCCTCACCCCTCAGAATGCGCCCATCCTTCACAAGGCAAAATGCGCCCAAAATTCAAGGTGGTCAAAGCAAAGTCAAAGTTTCCGTCCTCCTCAAGGGCTAAAATGCGCCCAAGCTCATCCATGTGAAGACAAAATTTTGGAAGGTGAAGGGTCACCCAAAGATGTTGGAGATTTCATCCTTCACAAGTATGGAAATGCGCCCAACTTGCATGCTTGTCCTCCTCACCCTCCTAAATGCGCCCAAATGAGCTCACATGAAGACAAAAAAACGGAAGTTGAAAAGCCACATGAAGGCATTTGCAAGTTCGTCCTCCTCCTACAAGGAAATGCGCCCATGTTTGGATGGTAAATGGTAAATACAAGTGGTAAATAAGGCGAAAATGTTACCTAAACATGGTGAAAGGTGGTAAAAGCTTGGGCGTTATCCTCCTTCATGGCTAGAATGCGCCCAAGGTGGTGGGCCTTAGATAATTTTGCTAGGCGTGATTTCTCCAAGAGTGTTGGACGCCTAAGGTGATGTGTAGTGGAAAATATTTCAAGGTGTTGAGAGTTAAAGTGAAGTGTGCGCCTATGTTGAGGGAGTTATAAGATGATTTTTTTTAAATATTTTGAGGGCGTTGGAATTTCCAAAGTGTAATATGCGCCTATGGTGTTAAGAGTTCAAGTATGATACGCCTAGGGTGGTGAAGAGATGTGTGATGGAAGATGTTTGAAGGGAGTTATAAGGTGATTTTAAAATACCTTGAAGGCGTTGGAATGTTTGAGATTGGTGAAAATAAAATGAAGTGTGCTAGGCGCCTCAAGGGGAGACAAAATATTTTCTAAGTGTTGAAAATTCTCTAAGGCGTTGGGCTTTTGAATGAATATTTTCCAAGTGTGGAGTGAAGGTAAAATGTGCAAGGCGTGCCGGGAATGTAAACTTTCTTCCATATGAAGTTGATTAAAAATTCCTCTCCACTGGCAATCAAAATTTTTCTAAGGCAAGTTTTCAAAAGTGCAAGATGATTTAAATATTTTCTAAGGCAAATTATTTTCCTTGGAAAATACGCCTAGAACTCAGATGATAAAATTTTCCGACGCAAGCAACTTTTCTCAGGCATGAAGTCAGAAACGATGATAATACAAGATGATTCAAATTTTTCAAGAAGTCAGAGCAACACAGAGTAATCACAAGCGAAGAACGAATTTAAATGATGGAAATAATATTTTTCTAAGGTTCAAAATTCGAAAAATTAAATGAACCCGTTCGTTGGGTACCCATGAATTCGAGACATTCTGACGAAAATTTTCTTCTGGGTACTGGACGTTTGCGATGATGAATGGATTTCCAAATCTTTCAAGCTTCGCCGACACTTTTTCAGTGAAGAATTTGATCAGTGCTCGAATTGTGAATTTTCCTAAGGGAAAATTTTAAATTTTCTAAGGCAAATTTGAATAAAATGAGTTTTCAAGTTGAATTTTCTTCGAACGATGAATCTGAAGTCAGTTGCCTAGATAATTTTGATTAAATTCTTCGAGGATGAATTTTCCAGAGCAGATGATGAGGTTAAAAATTCGAATTCAAGTGACAGAGCTCCGGCTGGTGAGTTAAAAGAAGATGAATTAAATCAAATTTTCAAAAACAAAATCCAGAACGCCAGTCAAAGTCAAGTTTCTAGAAGAATAATATTCCCGACGACTGGAGACAAGTGTCAGAAACACCAGGGAGGGAAAATTCGAATTCTTAAAGTGGAGTAGTGGAGTTTAATGGCACTGGCTAAAATTAACGTCTTCTAGAATTTGAATTTTAGCTATAAAATGAGCAAGTTTTTCATTCACTTTCACAGCTGAGAAGGGCGAATTTGCTAAGTCTGAGTGAGTTGCTGGAGAGCTTGAAGGAATTCGATAGTTGCTTGAAGAAGACGCCTTAAGTTGTTGAGGAGTATTTGTTGAAGTATTTGAGGACGTCCTTGCTGATTAAGGAAGACGTCTTGAGGCTTGAGAGGTACGCCATTGCTGAGTAGAGAAGTGTTTGCTGAAGATTGAACTTGCTTGAAAGAGGTACGGCTTTGCTCGTCTTGAGGCTGAAATCTGATTTGTTGAAGTTGCCATTTGAGGGACGCCTTGAAGTAAGTTGCTGAGAACTCAAAAGTACTAGCTTGCAAGATTGCTAATTGCTGGTTTGAAGTGCAAAGACATAGAAATTAAAATTGCTGATTGCTGATACAAGGTCATTCAATTTGCTGATTGTGAAGTAAAATCATCAGAGTTCACTTAGAAATCTGTTCTAAGTGTTGAAATTCGAACTTATTGAAGAAAAGAAGCTGAGGTTTGCGAACGTGAAAGATATTGCAGCTTCTAGAATTCAACTGCAGCCCCTATGTCATGTATCATTTTTTACAAATTTAATTGCTGATGAACGTTTGTTATGTTGCAGATGGCTGAAGCGAGGACAACCGGAAAGGACAATGGTGCCTCAAGACAGGCTACGATCAAGAAGCTCAGCAAAACATTCATGCCAGAGTCGAAGTTTATTTCAAAGCTGGGCAAGTTGATAGACACTAACCTGGGCTCCGTCAACTTGGAGACCTTCAAGCGCAGGCTGTTCGGGATTGGAAGTCCTTCAGACTTCATCACGCACAACATCGTCCGAAGTGGATATATACAGTGGCAGTTTTCCGCCCATTGAGCGTTTCGAGCTTATTATGGAGTGCGCCAACTGTTACGAGAAAGAACACCGGTCAATCACGTCACCAGATGGCCAAG
Source organism: Sequoia sempervirens (assembly GCA_007258455.2). Lineage (NCBI taxonomy): Eukaryota > Viridiplantae > Streptophyta > Pinopsida > Cupressales > Cupressaceae > Sequoia > Sequoia sempervirens. The sequence goes on along the minus strand of VDFB02053182.1, from coordinate 13,318 downwards.
TGCTTGCCAACCTCACTCCGGCAGCCATTGGTGAAGCTTTCGGGATCCCGGTGCATAGAAACATGATTTACAAGTCCAGGGAGCGAGCGGAGCGGATGTATGCTTCAGCTTTTCGAGAGATGCATGGATACAATTAACACTCACTGGATGAGCACTCCAAAGCCCTCTCGTGCGAAGTTGCCGAAACAGATCATAGCGGAGGACCTGAAACAGGAATATTGTGATCTTATCATGATGCTGAGCAGGGTTGGTGGTTGCCCACAGTCTTACATTTTCGAGCCTTGGATGTTTTATTACATCAACCTGGTGTTGGAAGGAAAGGATTATGTCAATTGGGCTGAGATGATCAGCGATAACATACATGAGCAGCTCCTGAGCTTGCGGAGGACTAAAACGTTTTACATGAGCTCCTATCTTGTTTACATGTTGGCACGGATGACGAGGTACAGAGGGATTTCTTATAAGGAACCCGTCGGTTGTGGCTCTCATCAATTCAAAATCCATGAGGCGTGTACACAGTTGCACCTGTCGAGCACAACCTACTACAAGCGTGTCAACGATTCATTCACCATGTACATCACGAGGCTGCTTCAGGAGAGGTTGCATAACAGAATCTCTAGGGATGCCCAGGAGCTAATTGAGAGGTATGGGTGCTGGTTTATATAGTTTCCAAGATTTTCATATATTAGGCTGCAAGGATTTTCTTCATACCCTTATAGGCTGCCTAAGTACCCAACCGATAAGATAATAATGCTAGAGATATCTAGACAGTTGCTTGCCTTTGACAAAATCCAGAAGAAAAAGAAGAAAGGAGGGATAGAGTTTCCGATTGTGATGGGCAACTCGGATGAGGTGTGTCCTTCGATACAGGCAGCTAGGGAAGCCGAGAGTGAGCTTCAATTTTACCATTTCTCATATCATACTAGCCGACAGCACTATGACCCACACCATAACATCAATTGGGTTCTGTCGGAGGAATTCAAACATAAGGCCACCATAGAGATTATTGGGCTGCTGATCAGTTGATAAAGAAGAAGTAAGAAGAGAATGTTTTTTGCGATTACTTTGATCGAAGTGTGAGGTAGTTCATTCCGGACCGGGTGACGAGGATATGGGTTGTTCATCCAGATTATGCAGCTGTTCGGGATACTCCACTTCCGCCTATAGATTGGTCAGAGCCCGAGGTTGCTGATTTAGATACTCTTTCCATCCCAGTTATGACATTCACCAGGGCATGGGTTGATAGACGGAGAGTTAACAGATTGAAAAGTAGGTCAATTGCTTTGACTTACAATATGATGGGAGATCACAGGACGCCCACCACAGGAAGAAAGAAACATTACGGGGTCCAGAGTCCAAAAGAAAGAAATAATTCAGCCAGAGCCTCCACGAGTCACAGTGGCAGTACCTTTGGAGACACGTTCTCCAAGCATACAGGAGGTGTCTTTATTTGCTGATCAGAGAATTGCAATGAATCAGGTACCAGGGAACAGGATGATATTCAGCCTCCACGGAGAGTCAATTGGCCAGAGTGCCAATGTACCTGTTAGGATTGATCAGCATGATGATGAGGGGACTATTACTGACCCTCAGTTTCAGCAGGAGTTAGAGGCGGCCATGAATGATGGCGATGATGATGATATAGTGTCAGGTGACACTCAGCCACTCGAGGACAATGAGCCTCGCCAGAATGAGGAAGAAGTGGAACAGGTTAGAGAAGTCGAGGCACAGGAGCAGCAGCCCTTTGATATACTATATGAGGTGCCCGATTGGCTTAGAGATAGAATGCGAAGAAGCCCGAGTGAGGAGATTGATCCAGCAGTTGAGATGGAAGAATTTTTGAACCGGATCAGTGCTCCTCCACCGAAGAAGAAGGCAAGAAAGTTTTCGAAGATCTCCACGGATGAGGATGGCTCTCGTACTCTTCACGTTGCTGTCCCACGAGTCGAGTGTGACCGGAATGAAGCAGCTCCTGAAAATTATGTGGTCACCACTCTTGACTTGGGACGCCCTACTGGTGCTCAGATTGTTGAGGAGTGTGATAACTCCTTCCTTGCCCTCAAAGATAGATTGTTCAAGAAAGAAGGAAAATATAAGAAGTTGAAACGAGAACACAAGGCATTAATCGGATATGTTCAGCAGTTGTCTCGTTCTCGAGGGCAGGATGTACCAGTGATAGAGCCTCCAGCAGATATTCCTAGAGAGTCGATCAGCGGCTTGGTAGAGTTGGGGAGGATGGCACAGGAGGCAGACAAATGGGTCACAGGAGTTCGTACTGAGACAGAGAAAATTCATGGAGGACCTATCTTTTGCTTTTCAGCAGGCCTCTACTATTTTGACACGGATGGATGCGGTGGATCATGCTTGGGGCGATGCTTCCATCTATCAGAGTAAGGTGATCCAAGCGTCTTGAGGTGTTGAGGCATGTGCCTTGCATTGCTGATTGATGGAGGTGTCATTCAGGCGAATGACCGATATGATTTCTCTCGGTGGTATTCTTCGGCTATCACAGGGCGTGGCTTCTTCGATGCAGCACAGGCAGATTCAGCCAGGGTACACAAGGCTATGGCCAATATCATAGATGGAGTTCAGAACACCTTCGAGGCCATATTTGCTAGGCGGCTGAGTCCAGATGAGATAAATTTGATAATTTGAGGGGTTTGCTGGTTCCCTTCTTCGCAGATGTTAAGACCTTTGTTATGACTTTGAGAGAAACTGCTATTCTCACCTGATCAGAACACGCAGGACTCATTAGCTGCTTGGAGAAAATCTTGTACGAGGCACGAGCATTCACCACGGTATTAGAGTTTCAGTTGGATTGTGTTCCGCCTATTTCAGTTCATGAGGTTGAGGCTGTACTTAGCAGATTTGTTGAGTTGGCAGTCAAAGAGAAGGCCAATGGGAACACACTACTGGACGAGGATCTTCTAGAAGATTGAATGTGGAGCATTTATTACATTTTTCTATTTTGGGAGTGAGTGGGAATCTTTGATTCATTTAATGTACCACTCCCTATTCTGGCAGTTTTTAGGGTTAGGGCTGAGGTGGCACGATTCTGGCCACTCTATTGATTGTAACCCTAGCCGTCCTTTGGGACTGGCTAGCTATAAAAGGGGGAGTCCCCCTCATTTGCAACATAGTTAGACAGTTAGAAAGTTAGAATCAGAGTAGACATTGAGAGAGCTTTAGAGCTAGATAGTGTAGTATTGTAGAGCATTTTGCATAATTTGGAGAAGAGAGAAAGTTTTCCCTTTGAAAACTTTTGAGAGATTGTTGTGTAATACATTTTATGATAATAGATCTTTTCATTGATGATGGAATTCGTCTTGTCATGAAATGCTAGCAAGGTTTCTTCTTCCTTTCGTATCCAAGTAGATTAGATTCATGCAAGTAGCTTACTTCAGTGTGTGGTGTTTCATTGAGATAGCTTCGCTTTATTCCATACCACTAGCGGCTTGTTGATGATAAGTCTGCCTTGCGTGGTCAACTGGACATTATCTTGTGCTTAACTTCGGTTGTGGTTTACATACTTATATGCGTTGTTCTGATGGTGTACGTATGTTAAACTATAACTTGAATACCTTTTGCTATCCCCTTTGAAGATTGCACCGATTTTACTGAGGCTGTCCGACGGAGGCTAGGTGAAATCCGGTTGAAGTCTATTGAAACGAAGCCCCACATACCTTGCATTTAGAATAGAGTATAAATTTCTTAGGCCCCTTTCCCCTTTTACTTTCCGCACTTTCTTATTAGTCTTAGGAAAAGATACACATTGCCAAATCATACACATAAGAATTCCCCTTCAAAATCGTATATTAACTGCTGACTGCAAGAAATCTGAACAATTGTGTAAGTCCCCTCGTACGAACACAGCAATACACATCAACCAAACTGGGTCTATTCGCACTAAAGGAACCTTGGAGTTGAACATGCGAACTTTCTCGCAATCTTAGCTTATGGAATACTTTGATCAAGAGAGGACGGAGTAGCCCCAAAACTATTTTGTTCTGCCTGTTTGGTATGGTCACAAAAACCGCATCAACATAAATGTTTAAAAAATAAATTAAATCACTCTTTGGAGTTAAAAGGTTTAATAAATTAATAAAGTGATTTTAAAGGGGAGTTTCAAGAAAGTTCCCTAAAATACTTATAAAAAGAGGGATGGGGAACTCATTTGGTATGTGGAGTTGATTATTTTTTTTTAAATCTCTTTGAAAAAGCTCTGCATGGTTCTGGGGATTTGGACTTGGTCCATCTCAGCCGTCCTGAGGACGAAAACCCTCTTGAAGAAGACTAGCTACAGTAGTGAAAAATCTAATCTGGTTGGTATTTGTTGGAGATATCTTACAACTATTTCATAGTGCATTCATAGTTGGATTCAACAAATTTGTAGAAGTCTCTTTTGAGACAAATTTTGCAAGTATTCCGGTTAGATTGCAAACTCTTGGTGCTAGATTCCTTGCCTAAAGTTTTCTTTGGAGTTTGTTGGTGTTTTGAAGTTTTGAGTGATTTATTTATGCTGGTTGATTTGGAGATTGGAGTATATATTTAATTGTGGATTAATGGCGTGGAGTGGCATGACCATCTTGTGCCCTAGGCTTAAATATACCCCTTAGTTTTTTCTGAATTTTTAGCATATAAAACTTCACCCGTTAACGTTAGCCCAAAAAAGATGACCAATTGAAAGCACCCCTTCATGTTTTGATCACTCAGATCCCGGAGTGGGCAAGGTGAAAGCATACAATGTAAGGGGATCTGATAACAATATGAAAGCAATTGTAAAGTCCCTTGCCTAATCTGTCTTAAATTTTTCAATTTATGTTGTTTGACATTTCGTCAAACACTTTGCATGCAAACTCCTTTTAGAATATGTAAGATCTTATTTCTGATTTTTCTTAATGCTTTAACATAAGATATTCTCATTTGTTAACCAATGTAATGTCCCCAATTTAGCCCTACACTCTTCGTTTGGATTTAGCCTATTTCGGAAACTCGTAGGCTAAAGCTGAAATGAAAATTAGGGTTTCCACTTTCAGAGGAGGTTTTGAGGTCTTGCATGCGAGAGTTTCTAACGTATGTCTGGTGAAGCTTTCTGGGTTTTTGGAGAGCTTCGCAATGAGGTAACATGCATGACAAGATATTGACTTGCGTTCTCCGCTGCTTTTTGGAGGCTTTCATGTTGGAGTTTTCCAATTTGGCTTCTGGATTCCTTTTGGGTTTTCAGAGGGCTTCGCGATGGTGTGACATGCAACTGAATCAGATGACTTTTCCAAACTTACTATTTTTAGTAAGTTGCGACGACTACTCAAAATATGGAGAAAATGAGTTTGGAACAACTTACTATTTTTAGCAGTATGCTATTTTTAGTAAGTACTATTTCTGGCAGTGCTATTTTTAGCAGCAGTTCAACAGTTCGGTGCAATGGCTATTTCTGACAAGTCAACTTGAGCAGTGGTCTCCAGCATTTGAGGTGATTATTTTAGCAAGTTTGATATTTGATGAAAAATAATGTTTTAAGTGAAAAATATTTGGCTAAGGCATGGAGGACGATTTGGAGAGATAAGTGATTTTTATAATGTTTATTAATTAAACATTTTGGGGGCCTTATTTGATGAATTAATATTTAAGTGAAATATGTGCTAAGGCAAAAGGGGACACCTAGCTTGGAGACATTTGAGTTTAATTAAATATTTCACTTAAATCTTTTAGTGAAATATTTGCAAGTTATTGAATATTTCACTTAAGTCTATCTTGGATGCCTTTTAGTGATATATTTGCATTTTATTAAATTATATTTCCACATATGGGTTGGAAATGAAATGCAAATGAAATTTGGGGAAAAGGTGAAAAGTGAATTTCATTTAGGCACCCTAATTGGAGGGAAAAGAAGATTTGAATTTGGAGACGAAAAAGTTATAAATAAGAGACTTGGCCTTCAATTGGATTATCTATTGTTGCTTATCATACTGGTATGCTACTGAAATACTTTCTGAGCTTGCTTCGAGGAATGCATACCTACTAGTTCTTTCTCTTGGTTTCGTGCTTGAAAGATAGCACCTAGCTAAGTTTTCAGAGACTGCTTCTCTTCCAGACTAGCAGACAGAGCATCAAGGTTGAAGATTTTAGAGATTTGTAAGTTTTGCATTTGTTGATTAGGGGTTTGCTGAAATAGATTTTTATTCATATCTCATTGTAGGATTTTTGTATTGTTTTGGGTATTTCTCCAATCTCTTTCTCTGCTAGGGGCGTCCCTCCTTGCAAGTTTTCATAATTTTTAGAGGTGTCTTGCATTTTATCTTGTTGGTAGAACATTTCTTGGGGCCGTACCATTATGTTTTGCCTGGCAAATGTTTAGAAAAAAAAAAAACTTCAATTTGTAAATTGTTTCTTTGTCTTGTCTTCATTGCCATCATTATAGCTTTCGTTTGCATCAAGTCTCATGTCATTCAGACATGTATTGAGTGAGTTGTGAGTATTTTGATGGGTTCTAGGGTTGCTGATTGCTTCATTTCAGTTGCTGGTTTGTTATATCAGTCATAGATAAATGCAGATTTGTGAGGAGTTTGAGTCCAGAGAGGGTTGTCAAGCATTGAGGAAGTCTTACAAATTATTGCAGCATTGAAGAACTTGGATTACTAGGCTTTGGCAAGCATTCTAACATATTGTAAGCTGATTAGTAGTACTATCAACAATTCTCCTCTCTATCTTTCTCTTACTTTATTGTACTCCCCGCTGAATAAGTGGAAGAGGCTAGCTTGCCGCCTATTTACATTCTGAGTTGCATTGCAATTTCTTAGTATCTCCGCCTTATGGTAGCTCCATTCCCACCTTGGGTTGGAAAGCACATTCTAGGCGTTGAGTTACTTTTAGCATTATCATTTGTTGTGTAATTTCCTTTTTTAGTATCTCGGCCTTATGGTAGCATGAGAAATGGTGAATGAAAGTGCCATGAACTAGATGTAATAGGCTGATAGAAACCCTTGATTCAAACTGTAATATGCAGAAAGTGCCAACGCCTAGGGCTTAAGAAACCCTCGACCTCCTTCATACTATAATCAGCTTCTCATGAAATAATTGATGTTGCCTCTTGAGTTTATCATGGACCTCCATTATCAATTCAAACTCTCATCAAAAGTTAGAACCCTGTTCTCAAATTTGGCCTTCGCAAAGACCATTAAATTTGCCAAATAAGCTCTTGTAGGAAATCTGAATGATCCCCTCCACAATCTCCAGCTAGGGTAGATAGTTTCACTGCCGGAATCGGTGCCCTAGGGTCTTCAAAACCTCAGACCTGAAAAGCGTTCAAGTTCTCCCAAAGTGCAATGAGAAATAAAATCCAAGTATGCTCAAATGACTAGCTCACAACTTCTTATAAAGAACTTTTTGATGTTCTAGAAAAATCCTCCAAGAAGCTTCTAGAACAATATTATAATATTTCCAAAAGTGACATTATAATATTTTATTCACTTAAGTCACTTTTAAAATATTAATTGACTTTATAATTTATTCTTTTATTTTAGTCACTTTAATTAAATTAATTAAAAATAAAGTTATTTTTTTTATTTAATTTATTTAAGTTTAAATAACTTTATAAATAATTAATTTAATATTATTCCCTTTCTTCACCTTTAGCCTTTGGGAATAATAAAGGCTAAATGATTCTTCGGAGTGTGTTGGCGTAACAACTAACACCTCTGGAGTACAAGTTGTTATGAACAGCCTATGCACACTACGCAATGAGTGCTCTTCGAATTATGGAGGGGAAACTCCCTCGATGTACTTTGACAAATATACTTTGCAAAGGAAAAATAAGCTAAAACTACTTCCTGTCTTTTTGTTTCAGCTGCTAGAGGCACAAGACTTTCTTGAAAGAACTTTTACGTTGCAGCTGAGTTTTCTCTGGTTTTGCAAATCAACTAAACTACAACTTATATCTATCCAATCTCCTCAGGAAAACAGAGCAAGAGGAAACGGAGCAAGGTTTGACTATCTGACGATAAGCGGGTTTAGACTCTCTACTTGAAGGCAAGGTGGGCACAACTATCATCTCAATCTAAACCAACTTATTGGGCACAACAGATTTAAGAATTTACCAAGACGATCTTATGAAACCCTAGGTGGTATAACACTTGATCGAATCAGCAAAGCCTTCACAAAACAGCCTTTATCTTTATAATCTCACGAAACCCTAGGTGGTATAACCTTCAATTATATTGATAAAGATTCACAAAACAGATTTATCGCTGCAACTTCTCGAAACCCTAGGTGGTATAACGATCGATCACAATGGTAAATTAACACAAAACAGCCTTATCACCTTAATCTTTTGGAACCCTAGGTGGTATAACAATTGATTTCAATGATAAAGATGTTCAAACAGATATATCTAATCTATGGAAAGAATTCAGCATCACAATCTTTCGAAACCCTAGGTGGTATAACAATCAATTGCAATAGTGAAGACACATGAACAAATACGAAAAAGAGTAATATTGAGGGCAAGGTGGGCACAGCATATATTCCTCTCTCAAGCAAAAGTTATTTACAAATGCGTAAGCTCTTATTTATATACATCAAGGTGTAGGGAACCCTAAAATCACCTTGTGTTATCTATAGTTCCTGCAATGCATGCAAGCAATGCGCCCAACCCTAATTAAGCAAACTATACAGTTAACTGGGCAACTACCCTCAGTTTAACTGAAACATCTAATCTAAAAATGGACAATTGTGCGAGCATGCACGTCCTTATTAAAACAAGTTAACTGGAAGACTATCATCAGTTAACGAAAACCCTAAATACAACTCCAAGTGTAAGAAGGCGAATCTCAGAATAGGTATGCATGTGATGACAACCCCGAGTTAACTGAAAAGGGTAACATCCAGTTTAACTCGTGTGTGTAATGTCTATTCTGAGAAGTGGGAACTGAAGTTCACTATGTGTGATCTCGAGCAATCAACCCCTCAATGAGATTGTTGACTGTGTCACTGTCCGGAGCGATGAGACTCTGACGAAGGATGCTATGTCGATGCAGCATGTCCTCACCAGCTGTGATCTGAGACTGAAGTTCCCTTCGCTCCTCGTTGCTTCATCGAATAATGTGGACATGGTAAGCTGAGTAACCTTACAGCCAATTGTCTCCCCACTGAAAATGGTATGAATGAGTGCTGGAGTTTAGAACATCCGTAAGCTCCGCGTAGGCACCACCCTCAATCCTGATAACGGCGGTAAAGCGAGATACAAGAGTCCTCACAAACCGGAGTGCACTAGTGACGTGCTCTCTACTCTCAGCCAACTCTGATGCCAAACTTCCTCTATCTTTGCTCTGAAAACCAACTGTGTCTTCCAAGAGTAGATAGCCTCTCTGTCTTCTGCATCTGTGACTGTGTCATAAGCCAAACTCGGTGAGCAATCAAAATTTCATCCACGGGTTTGTTGATAGCCATATCCGTTCCTCATCACGAAGGCGAATACGGAGCTCTCGTGCATTGTACACGCAACTGATATAACTCTGTAAGCATAGTACGGCCTCTAGCAATGAAATCTTCCTCCCATTCCTCCAAACGCTTGCCATATGCAACTAAATGATTGAGCTGACTTTGCTCTGCTGGTGGCTCAAGCATCGGTGGGAGTGTGTTAATGGCTTCTGGTCTGTGCACAAGACTAGAAATGTACTGACGAAGCTGTCTGATTTCAGCCTTGAGGGCTGCTTTATCCTCTCCGTCCTTTAGTATTCTGTCCTTGGCACTATCTGTAGCAACTTGAAGAAGATCAACCTGAGTCTGGCGTGTGCTGCGACCAAGGTTGACTGTGATAACTTCAAAATCCTGAGACTCTAAATCAGCCAAGCTCTTCCCCTGCGGAGGTACAGCAGTCTCGATAACAACCTCCATGTCAGTGTTTCTCTCTATGTGAACCATGTTCTTAACTCTCTTATCTGGCGCATCTTGATAAATGTCATCGAAATCGGAATGATTGAGAACATAAGATGGCTGCCTCCTCTTCCTTCCTAGCTGAGTCTCGATCCAAGATGAATCTCTGCTAATGCTACTAGAAGGGTCTGCACTAACGACAGGAGGTACTGATGAGAGTGAGTGTGTAGAAGACCCACTGCGAGGTGGAGAGTCCAAGTCCAATTCAATGTGAATTGGGACCGGTGACGGCTCTGAAACTAATGTAGGAGCTTGAGGCTGAACCTCAGGTACTGGCGGGCTCTGAGCTGATCTCTGAACTGGCTCTGTGATAAGCGGCTGTCTGTCAGGCTCTGAATGTGAAACAGTGGCAAGCGCCTTGCCCTTTGAACTATTTGGCGCTTGTACTTTCTTAGGAGGGTTACTCCTCTTCTTCTTGTTAGGTTTTGACGAAGAAGGTAGCGTAGGATTCACCACTACTGGCGGCTCTGCTCTAGGAACACTTACTCTTCTTGTCTTCTTGCTGTCGAGGTAAAGTATACTGTTCTGGATGACTCTACTAGACCTCTCCCTCGACCAAGCAGATTATTCTTTCATGCACTAATCTACTAATCGGGCAATCCGCTTGTGTATCGGACTCGCTTCTTTGAAAACCGAGGAAGAACCTCTCCTCATCATTCGATAAACCTCCCACATCCCTTCCGACAAGAAAACGTAACTGCGGAGAGAGAGAAGCGTCAGAATCGTCATAACTCAAGTCATCTGAGCAATTTGCCCAATAATCCTCCATAGAAGGCTCGTGATATGTGCCTCCAGCGAGGCGAGCTGTATAATGACCTGAAAGGTCATAGGCACGTGCTTCGACAAGGTACTTAAGATGATATCTCTCAAGTTCCTGTCCTGCGATCTTTGCATCAATTGCCGACTTGCACCAATACATTCCAAACTGAAAAGGAAAGTTGAGTGATGGTCTGTGCCTGCGGCGTAGAAGACGATGAACATCATGCATCTGCCTAAGGAATTCCTGAAAGATTGTTTTATCCTAAGGATAACGTGGAAGCATAGCTGGATTTCCTGTGAAGCCATATACTCGGATGTAGGTGTATGTTGGGAACTGTATAAACCACCGCCCATCCATCCATCAGCGTTCCCAGTAACCGCCAGATATTTAACATGCAACTCCCGTCCAAGTTTCTCAATCGTGTAAGTCAAGAAAGCCTCGTGAACACGCTTTGAAATGATCGCTCAGCTCGTGAACTCAAGCTGATCATAATACCGTAAACCTTCAACAAAGGAGAATGCCCACGGTTAAGTCCTCGAACTCACCCCCTCGGCAAGCGACAAGTACACGGTAGATATGAACACATGTGAAACCTTATGAGCAACTAAGAAAACCGTAATCAGGTGTGGAGAATGTCACATGAAGGGATGCCCAAATATAATGTTCCCGCCAAAATGATGCACCAATAATGTAATACATCCAAGGTCGGAAAACATTTGCATGTGCTTTTAATTCGAGACACGATTCAAGAGTGTGATTAGAATCGCGTACTCATCCTTATACTCACCACGACCCACATTGTTTGGCAATCTGTTCTTTGCTTGTTTTAACCATCTTTCTGCCATCTTCTTCTGACACTTGTCCATATCAGCATCAAAAGCTTGTGCACACTGCTCCATAGAAACAACTAGGCTGTTCGGATTTTGAGGAATGCCAAAACTCCTCTCGATGTCCACAGGTTTGAGACTGCAAATGACCCGACCGTCGACTGACGCTATCTCACGAGTAGTCGGATTGTAATGCTTAATACAAGCCATCACAAACTCAACACAGTGAACGGAGATAGGTATGGAGGCGGCCTCTAGTAAACTAGACTGCTCAATATTCTGAATGATTGAACTTCTGATTTTAACTGGGTCTAATCGCTTTGCCTCTGGCAATACTTTGTGAAGATCTGTCTCAACCAACTGCGAAAGAGAGGAAATCATGAGAAAGGGCGGTTTTGGTCACATATTCAAGGTGATGAGCGCATTTTGAAAAACTTGCTGTTGTTGTGAACTTCGTATGTTGACAAGATTTACGGAATCTAAAAATAGCACGCTAGAGTTAAAAATAGCCTTTCGAAGAATTATTTTCAGCCGAAAAATCAGAAATATGGGTTTTGTCGGAAAAGTTCTAAGACAACCAGAGAATCAGATTTTGCGAAAATTCAACTTCTACTCGATTGTACAAAGATTTTCACTTGAGAAAATTACCAATTCGAGAACGAATGTTCTGAAGCTAAAATTCGTGAAAAATCAAGCGCACAAATTCAACTCAAGGAAATTATATGGAAACGATCCAGATATTGAGATTTGTCAAATTCGCCAATTTCAGGAACATGCACAATGTATATTATGAGAAATCTGAGATTTAAAGGATGCAAAAGACGTTTTTTGATGTCTTCTTCTGTGAAAATCGCTCAAGATTTCTTTGAATTGCTGATATTTGTGAACTTGAATCTGCAAAAAGATATGTTAAATGAAATCGCCCCTGTGAATTGATGAAGATTTCACCTCTGAACTGGAAGAATTCGCTTTGGAATTGAAAACCACGAATTGCTCCCCTTGAAATTTGCGCCTTTTTAATGAAAGAAATTCGAATTTCCTTGAAGAAAATACGAATTTGTATGAATTTGAGGATTCACCTTTGTTTGTTAAATACGCCTTTTAATACCAATTCGCCTTTGAATATCAATGAAGAAATGCGAATTATAATGAAATTTGAGACGCCTTTGAAAAGAATTTGGAATACGTCTTTGAATATTAATTCGCCTTTGAATCCTCTGAAGAATTTGCGAATTGTTTTAGAAGATTGAATATGCCTTTGAATAATTGCGAATTACTTTGGATGAATTTGCGCCACTTTCTCCTTCTTACTTTGAATAATAAAATTCGATTTCTTTGAAGACAATGAATTTGCCTTAGAAAATACGAATTCACTCAAGATTAATTGTGCTCTTGAGAAAATCGAATTTCTTTGAATGCTTTGTGAAGAACAATGAAGATGGCGCCACATATAAATAAGAATAAATTCGCCCCACTTGGCAACTGCAAGAATTCCTAACCCTAACCAGAATAGAAAGCCTCTGATTGGTTGCCTTTCAGTTCGACTGCCACTGTCTGAAGTTCAAATTTGAAAATAATAATAAAATAATTATTATCATGTAATGGCGCCAAAAATAGAAACACCATCTAAAAATAGACATATTCCGAACTTCAGTTGACAAACTGGTTGAAGCTCTGGATTCATCGTCATGCTTCCACGACTTCGAAAAGTCATCACTTGAGCATATAGGCGTCCATTTGCTCAAGATACTTCATTTTTAATTAAACAACCCTATTTTATAGCTCGACAAAGACCGCCGCT
>VDFB02053181.1:0-22925 GCA_007258455.2 Sequoia sempervirens | reverse complement strand
TGAGATTATATTTATAATCAAAAATTTCATCGAAGACTAATGAAAAATTAAATAAGATGAAGTTGAATTATTTTAATGATCCCTATCTTTAAGGAATTCGCACTTTTCAAGAAATATAAGGTTTTGCATTGAAAGTCGAGCTCATTATGTTATTGAGTTATTGAAAATTGATCAAGTTTCGTCCAGAGCACGGAAGCCAAGGGTTTCAGTCTCAGAGCATTGGGGAACGAGCCATCTCCAGTGAAAGCAATTCAGAGGTTGTGAAATATCATCCGATTTATTGCCAGGCAAGAGATTTCTTCATTCAGAAGAAATTACAGAGCTTCACAGTTGATTTCATCTCAGGGTTTTTAGTCTATATCTATTCCAGAAGGGATTCTTACATTGAGGCGTCCCTTTTATTGATATTCTGGAGGCTCTTAAGAGAGTCGTACATTTCATTAATTGTTGTTGTACACAGTCATACCATCTGTCAGGTCGTACCATTCAAAGGGCCATACTTTTTACATTAAGGAAATCGCCTTCTCTTTTGGTCATCCAGCTTCACACCACTGGGCTCCTAGGTCACTGGATCACTTCTCAATCATTTGACAGAGGGAGGAATGCAAGTTTATGACAGCCATACCATATCAAGCTTTGTCAACTGGCTGCAATTTCCAGGTTTTCATTAAAATATCATCGCCTTTTTATTTGCATGTTAATGGATCTTGCTTGTAATCATTCCAGAAGATAAATAGATAATCTGGCATCAGTATTTGCATTAGATTCTGTAATTTCCAGAGTTGAATAATTTTTATAGAATTTGTTTTCAATTTCTTGCAAAATCGCATTATTGCATTTATGTTCAAAAATCACAAAAAAACCAAAATACATCAAAACAAACAAAAAAACAGACAGATTCAGGAGACAGGGGAAACAAGGGTTTACTAAGCAACTTGTCAAAGTTGCATACATTTTTTGGGTATGTTGGTTCTAGATATAAGATATGTAATGATATTTTATGAACTGGGTTGTTGCAATCAAGAAAATCTCAATATTTTGAATGTAATACAAATCTGGAATTTTTTGCTTTTTGCAACATTGGGAAATAGTGAAATTTCTGAGTTTGTTATTTCTGCACTTTTTTTCCATTTGCAAATCATCAAATACATTGCAAAAAACACAAAATAACCCACAAAAAAAAACCAAGGCAAAATAGGGCAGCATACTACAAGTTCACAAGCCTTGTGGAGATCAATCTAGAACCGCAATCCTATTCATTCAGAATTCAGATTGGAATGATGAGAGTCATCAATAGATCATCAACCAAGTATATGACCACGTGTAATGTGCAAGGGCCACCAACAAAAGCAATCTAATGGGAATCCTAAGCAACCTAATCATCAACGAAAGGACTAATGTTGCCAACAATTATGCATTTTGTTGTGTTGCCATAATATATATATTGTAGACAAGCAACATTTATCCTTTCACTGGACCATCTATCAGTCTAAAGCTTGTGTCTTAATTGAATTCTTGTGAGGGATATGCCTCACATTTGGTCTTGGAGTACCATTGTTTTCAAATACATCTTCAGTACATCCCTTCAAAGAGGAGCCTATTCAATGCAATTGTTAAGCCTATAGTTTTCTATGTATCAGAGATTTGGGGCTCTAGTTTGCAATCTTCACACCACATTTTTATATATAGGACCCAAACCATCATGTTCTAACTTATGATTCCTAGTGAAACAACGATTCTTCCATGCATTGTCCAAACAATCTTTTCTGACTAAGCCCTCTACCTTGAGTGTATCTTCAAGCTCACT
The DNA here is from genome assembly GCA_007258455.2 of Sequoia sempervirens. Taxonomy (NCBI): domain Eukaryota; kingdom Viridiplantae; phylum Streptophyta; class Pinopsida; order Cupressales; family Cupressaceae; genus Sequoia; species Sequoia sempervirens. Next base: position 21,118 of record VDFB02053181.1, on the reverse strand, counting down.
TTCATGCCCACAAACTTAGATTATTAAGTGATCCAACTTTAGGATGTGAGTGATGTCCCTACGGGCCTACATGGAACTTTGAGATTTTTATAGATGATTACCTCTTTGGGCCCCACAACATGCCAACATTGTTGGTATCCTAGGAGTCTTCTATTTCAATCCATCAAACTTAAGTTTCATGAGATGCCCTTCCTCTCCTTTCCTCACAGGTGGCCTCAAAGGTGGACAACAATAGAGTTGTCAAAGAGGATATTTATTGAGAACACATGCATGTCACTTGTGGACTTATCCTCTATAGCCACTCATCCCCAAGTTGGTTTTTGCAGTCTTTGTGCCTTCTGAGAGATTGACACCAAGAAGCAATTTATTTTTGGGTGTCCTATGTTAGTTTTAGATCAGAAATGTAAATAAGCAGAAATACAACACACAGATCAATGAACACAGCAATTTACCCTGGGAAAACCCTCCTACTTGAGGGAGAAAAATCCAGCAAAATGATCTCTTCTATATCAGATGAATAAGTGCAGAAAACTGCATAAAAATCAGGCCCTAAACAAGGCCGAGTCTAATACAATGAATAGAGACACTTCTCCTTGAAGCGAATCTTGAAAACACAAATGATGACACTTCTTTTAGAATCGAATATGCTCCTAAGAATGGCGAATTGCTGCTGAAGTGCGAATTTGAGTTGAATGAATTGATGCTTGAATGAGAGGACTCTATCCTCTTTATATACCCAACTAGGCGCCCACCTTTCTAGGGCCGACCTAGAAAATACAAGTTTTATAAAAAATAAGGGCCGACCTCAAAATATATTAAGGAGAAAATATCTCCCGCCGCTACAACACTAACATATACTACAAGATAGGGAAAAGATACCATTGTCTATACATCAACTGAAGCGATTACTTATCTACCCTCTTCCAGCATCCTGACCAAAGATGTCTAGCCCTTTTTCTTCAGAAGGATGTTCTTCTCGCATAGAAGAACCCTAGAGCTGTAAGCATGATTATTCCTTCTTTGAGCATTTGAGGCATTAAGCACCCCTTGGATATAGTTGATTAGCTTCCAATGGGAGATAAACAAATGAGACAATCTTCCTCTTTGCACATTACTTTCAGAGAACCCCAACCCCTCAATCTCACTCCAAGGGAAATGGATCTGCTTCATTTTGGGATCAAGGAACTTTCCCATGTCCACAAGCCCAGTCACAAAGATAGGCCTACATTAAAAAAAAAATTCTCTACTACTAGAGATTCATCAGCCTTGAGTGTTAGGTGAGGTTCTAAAGGGATCACATGGCTTCCTCCTACAATTGTCTAGCTTGGCTCCTTCAGCCCTAGAAATTCCCCTATGAGCATTCCCAAATTCTACTTAGGATCCTTCACAATGATAGAAGATGATGATACTTTTAGCCCAAGCCTTATTGTAAACATGGTTCAGAATTGGTCTCCTACATGATCTTCATCAGCGCCATGCTTTTGTGAGGGAACCTTCCCTTGCAAGGTCTTGTTTTTTTACTTGTAACATGTCTTATGGCTTGAGGTTTGCTTACTTTAAGTTTGGCCACTCTTTCTTTGTTCATCTTTCTTCTATGCTTTGCGTTCATTTACCTTTTATAGCCTAGGGTCTTTTTACCATGATAATTCTCGTTTATAGTTGATTGTACTTTCAAATTAATCCTACGCGTTGATATAGTTTCTTTCATTTAAAAAGTTGCAATCTTTGTAGCAGCACTATGATGGAAATTGAGGTTGTTTTAGCTAAAAGTTGCTATGCAGTTTCAGTAAACTTGACATGCATGGGCCATAAGGCATCCATGTCTGTTGGTCAGAACTCATTATAATCTTTTCTTAGACTAAACAGACTCCCCCTAACTTGGATTTTTAAAAATCAAGTTCAGTGGATTTCCTGTTGGGAGGGATTCAAGAAACATGACTATGAAGATCATTTATAATAGTAAGCAATTAGACAAGAACCTTAGATCTTTGGTCAGAGAAGCAAAGGCTTTTACAACCAGATTTGGATCCCCACATCTCATCATTACCATAGAGAAGCCAAAACAGCTGCAAATTAACTTGCCAACCTATGTGTTGTATTGTAAGCCCAATCAACAACTGAGAACTTACATCAAAATATTCAACCAATTAATTCTTGAGTCTCTTGAATGCATCATCTTGAAATGATAAATCGATCCAAGCATGAGTGATCTGCAATTGTCTATGAGCTTATATCTTATGTTATCCCATGGGATATCATCACATTAAAATACATTGTGGTACTACTACTAATAAACAATGATGATTTCCACAGAGAAAGTACACAACACCCCATTTACATAAAGCATTGTGACGAACAGAAATATGCCAAATACTGATCAAATTTCTGATCTCTCATAAAATTAATTTCATTCTGGTAATTGAATTCTGATTGGAAAATAGAAACCCTAGCTGCCAGGAAACTCAGAATCTTGACCTAGCTGCTAGGAAACTCAGAATTTTGCAATGACAAATCCTAGGCAACAGAAAATACTGAAAATGATGGCAAATTCTCCAATTTAGTCCATCATGCAACCCCTGAAATGGAATTGCCAATGCAAGAGGCCAGGGTTTCCATCCCAACCTCTCAAAATAGCAGAGCCAAGAGGTTAGGAGAAGTTTGGTCTCCATCCTCATGCACTGGCTTTGCTAGCCAACTCCACATCTCAACTCAAGGATTCACCAACCTGGCTTATGGAAAGCATAACAGCACACTTGATGGGCCTGCACTTTGAGGTTGAACAAGCTTCCCCTGGACAGATGCTCCCTTTTCTCAAACTTAAGTCATGATCATGCAGTCAGCTGCTGTCCCAGTTGAGAAGCTGTCTAAAAACTATGGTTTTTCCCCTGTTTGAAAGATCTCTCTCTCTCTCTCCCTCTCCCTCTCCTCTCCCTCTCCCTTCCCCTCCCCTCCGCCCTCGCTGCCCCCCCTCTCTCTCTCTCTGAGGTCAGAACACAGGTGATCAGATATTGAAATGAAGACAAAAATGTGTGGCAATCAAACTGTCAGTTTTTAGCAGGGGGCAGTCTTGCAATCACCCTGTGGTTTCAAGAGTGTCACAGTGTATTAGCAGCAGCCATGCAACCACCCTGGCAGTTTCAGAAGCGATGCGGAGAATTAGTGGCAACATCGTCACAGCTTGGACAGAACATGGAAGATGAAGGGTTTTGACCTTTCAATTCACATTCCCAGTGTTAGATCTTCCTTTTGGCATCAAGGATGGACATTGGAAAGGCTTAAGAGCTGTTACGGATTCGGTACCGGGCCTCGAACCCGGTTCGGGTGCGAACCCGGTACGGGTTCGCCTGTGGGTACGCGCTGGGTACGCACAAGGTGCGTGCCCAGCGCGTACCAGGCCCGTGGGTACGCGGACCCAGGGGTACCAGCCGCGTACCCGGGCGAACCCCTGAGAACCCACGGCCCAGCACTTCAAAAGTGGGCCCAAAAGTGAATAAAAAACAATTTTTTAATTTCTATTTTGCTACAAAACCCTAAAACGACCCAATATGAGGCCTTTTAACACTAAAGCATTTCATTTTTACCTCTCATTTTGCTCTCTCCATAATTTGTGTCCATCTTAGCATTTTGAAGGGAGGTGATTGCAGTTGAAGGAGATCGATTGTGGAGTGGCAAATAGCTTCTGCAAAGGAGATTTAAGTGTTCAAGGTATGCATTTAAACCCTATTCTTCAATCTTTTGATGATTTTTTTTAAGTTTCTTAGTTTTTGATGAATTTTTTCAAGTTTGTGAAGAAGTTTTTCAAATATATATATTTTTTTTTCATTTTTTTTATAGATTGCAACAATGGCAAGTAGTCAAAGTTCGGTGGGTGGGGATGGAAGCCAAAAGTTTAAAATTGATAAAGGATCTCCTTTATGGAGACATACCACACGAATTTCACAAATTCCTGGAGGTGGGGGGTTTGTTTGGAAGTGTAATTTTTGCAATGCACAATATAATAGCTCCTACTACCGAGTAAAACTTCATTTTATGGGCCCTGGTGGTAAAGGGATTAACATGTGTGTGGGTCCAGATAAGAAGGGGGTATCTACTGTACAAATAGCAGGATTTATAAAAGAACAAGAAGATGCCGACAATTCAATTGCAAGAGGAAAACAAACTAGTTATAGTTCCGGAAAGAAAAAACAAACATTACCCACTCATCAGATAGTTAGGCCCTCTAGACATCCCTTCTTGTCTATACCCGCTACGGAAGAAGAAGATGAAGAACTAGAAACCACCACCCGCAAGAGAGGTCCATTAGAGAAAGCATTTAAAATGGAGGCAAGAGATATTGCTGAAGAAATAATTGCACGTTGCCTCTATGCCAATGGTCTTCCATTCAACTTGGTGAGATCACCATATTGGAAGGACATGGTGTCAGCAATAAATAGTGCACCTCCTGATTTCACAAGTCCTGGGTATGAAAAGGTGAGTACCACCTTATTGCAAAAAGAGAGGAAATATGTAGAGGCCCAACTAAAACCAATTAGAGATTCTTGGGTTGAAACAGGTGTATCTATTGTTTCCGATGGATGGAAAGATTGCAAAAACCGTCCATTGATTAATGTTATTACAGTGTCCCCCAAGGGGGCAATGTTTTTGAGGGCGGTTGACTGTGAAGGGCAAGTGAAAGATGCAATGTTCATTTCCAGGATTCTCATTGACTCCATAGAGATGGTGGGTAGTGAAAATGTTGTCCAAGTAGTTGCGGACAATGCAAAAGTTTGCAGGGCTGCAGGTGCTTTGGTAGAGGCCAGATATGAGCACATCTTTTGGACACCGTGCACTGTACACTCCCTCAATTTGGTGATGCAAGCAATTGGCACCCAAATAGAGTGGAGTCTGAGGAGATCCAGATGTTTGTGACGTCCACTCATATGTCATGCCACTTTTTAGAACTTTTCCAAACATACTGAATTTGAAGGTAATCTTTAAATTTGAATGATGTAGTTTCATTTATCATTTATGTCATGTTTCATTATAATTGAATAAAATAATTTTTGCATTATTTACATATTTTGAAATGCAAGTCGTCGTCTCCATTATTAACATGTTTTAGGTTGTCAGTATCCTGCCCACAATTGTTCCGGTACTACCGGTAGGCGTGAAAGATGCATTGACAAATGGTTATTAGCAACCAATGGAGCATATGGTGCCAAATCAAAATTCCCGGAGAGTCTAAAAAGTCAAGCGTCTATCTTGAATGATGATTGTATCCGCAATTATAGATTGAATCACCAACCTATCATGTCTATGCTTCGGTTTGCTGATACAGATGAACCATGCTTGGGGGATGTCTATGATAGCATGGACAAAATGTTGGAAAAAATAAAAATAGAAATACAAAAAAAGAGAATGATCCTGAAGACACCTTGTACAAAAGGGTGGAAGCAATTGTTCTTCATCGTGGAACAAGATGACAACTCCATTGCACCTCCTTGCATATGCCCTATCTCCAAGGTACTATACCACTGAAGTACTTTCTATCCCAGGGAGAATACTGCCATATAGAGATGCTGAAGTTGCTAATGGGTATAAGACGGCATTTAGTAGAATGTTCAGTGATCCAGAAGTGCATGCAAGTGTCATGAGAGAATTTGGAATGTTTGTCACAGGAAAATCAAAAAATTATAATGCTTCTGTTGCTAGAGACCAATACAAAATGGATGGTCTTACATGGTGGTACCTTCATGGTCAAGATTATATGTACCTCCAACCTCTTGCAATCAAGATCCTCTCACAAGTAAGTTTTTTTTTTTTGGCCACTTGTATTGTAAAATTTAACACTTAACATTCTTGAATTTATCTTGCATTTTTTTATTTTATTTTTAATTTTGTTGGTTTTCTCTCCAGGTTGCAAGCTCTTCTGCCGCTGAACGGAATTGGAGTACATACTCCTTTATCCACTCAGTGAAGCGTAACCGGTTGGCTGCAAAAAGAGCTGAAGACTTAGTGTATATTCATTCCAATTTGCGTCTTCTGTCACGTAAGGATCCTCAATACAGGCAGGGGGCAGCGAGGCTTTGGGATGTAGCACCCGAGTCTACTGACTTGGATGCAACCATTCAGGATCTTGTTAGAGCCACTATGGATGATGTGGGTGATATTGATGACATATCACATGGTGTTGGATCCGCTTTGGGTTCAAATGATGATGATTTTGAAGTTGAAACCACTCAAAATCCAAGTCATGATGATTCTGACAATCCTTTTGATGATTGATGAGCATATGAACAATGAACATTGAATCATGTTTCAAATTTTCAATGTTTCATGAACTACATTTTGTAATTCAGTAATTTTATTTGAATATTTTTCAACTATCAATTGGCATTTAATATTTATCTTTGGCATTTGGCATTGATCAATGATCAAGTATCATACTATGAAATGATTTAGTTTTACAATTCTCTATGTTTCTCTTATTTTTTTGTATATATAATACATATATATATATTTATAATATATTAAATTATTATATATATATATATATATACACACGTACCCATACGTACCCAAACCCTAAAAAAATTTTGCTCCGCATTCACCGCATCGGTTCGGGCAGAATAACCCGGCCCCCTAACCCGAACCGGTAACTTAGTGTTATACTTTTATGATCTTTATTTCAGCTTGCAGTGAAGTGTGTAGGTGTTCGAAAAGAGATTATTGAAGTATTTTGTCAGAAAATCTACCTCGTTAATTTCTAACTTCTCTTGCTCTGCTATTGAGAGGTTGGGAACGTCTTTTTAGTCGTTTTCAGTAGTGAACTTCTCAAAATCTCTCAGCGTGTTTAAAAACTTTGCTCTAAGCTGATCCAAAAAGATAGGCAACTTAGTTTTAGTTTACTTTCTTTCAAACACCATCAGCAAGAGGGAGCTTCCCCTCCTAATTTGAAGAGCAGTTTATCTGTGCATAGCTGTCCGTTTTCAAATCCGCATACCAGAGGTGCGAATTTAAACGCCAACATTCATATATTTTTTTTGAAATTTTTTCTAAAAAATAAAATACTGCCACAAAAAATAAATATGCAAGAATTAAATTTTTTTTTTATTTTGACGACGTCATACTTGCGACCTGGAGGGCTGTACGGCCCTTTGGGCAAATTTTTTTTGGCCCAGAAACAACTTTCGCCTAATATAGGCAAATTATATATCAAAAAACTTGGAAATGGCCACCCAGATGCAATGGAAGGCTGTTTTTTTTGGCCCAAAATGCTCCTGTAAAAAGCTATTCACCAGATCTGATCTCCAAACCCTTCTTTGCCAAAGTTGCAAATGGTGACGAAATTGAGTGAAACAAAAGCCAAATTTGACTTTTTCGAGCCTCCTGGATGCAATGGGACAGCCTAAAATACTGCCACTATAGCCAAAAGTGCTGCAATCACCAGATCTCACCAAAAATGCATACATGCAATATAGGATTCAAGAAACTCAAATCACAATAAAAGTTAATGGAAACTCTCTAGTAAGAAAATGGAAGGGGCTTGCCAGATTTAAAGCTCTGATACCATGTTGAAGTGATCAACCCAAGATCTTCAATCTGCAACACCAAATAACCTCCACAAGAGATAGAGAGAAGCAACAATGGAAGATGCTATTCCACCAAACAAGGATTGCAATATGATACAATATGATCAATGCAATACTATACAATGCTATGCAAAATATGCTAGAGATGCCTTGCTTATAAAGGCAAGGATGAGAGATAAGATAAGACAAGATCATGACAAGTGTCTTAATCCTATCACATGAGAAAACTAACTCATAACTACCTTGGAAAGTGTAACTTCTAGATGAGACAACTAATGCTTATCTAGATAAGACAACTAATATCCTAAGTAAACTTAACATGTGAATTAAGTCCCCGAAGTCCCTAGTAAAGGAATAAACTAGGTACAAGACTTATTCACACCAACATAAGAAGAAGAAAATTAAACTATAATATATATGCAAAATTGTGCCCTGGTTTTCTCCCAAAATGGTTTCCATGAAAATCTTGTGTTATCATTGTGTTCCTAATTGCTAGATCTTACTTGAATGATTTTAATTGTGATTGAGTTTTGAAAAGTAAGGGATTGTTAGATACTGATTCACCCCCCCTCTCAATATCACCGTGTGCTCAACAGATTTGTGATAGTGTCAACCAAATATGCATCAACATGCCAAGCTGGTTGCTATCTATGAGAGGAATCAACATGCTGAGTGTCATCGATATTGCTTAGCTAGAAAATAAATTGAAGTTTCACATTATCAATAGCATTGAAGTTTAACAGAGCTTATTGGAACTTCCAATTGATGACCAACAGGAAAATGTAATTGGGCATTACTAGAAAATGGAACTTGAAAATTACATCATGCTTATAACGCCCACAAACAGCAAAGAGGCATAACAAGATGCATTAGGTTCTTACCCATTTTCTTTCAATATCACTATTAGACGTGCTTGGCTCTTGTTTCTTTGAGAAGCTGCCAGCTTTAGATACAGATCCTTGATCCTTGCATGGGACACTGAGGATTGCTAGGTTGATTACATCTATTTAGCCCTCGACAGGAATTGGTGATAGTTTTTGTTGACATAATCAATTCATACATATCCAGGGAGAAATTAATGAGATGATACTTATCTGTGGCATGTGCATTAGTAATCTCCATGTGTTGATTCGTATAAGAGTTGGGGACAGATAAGTTGATTCATCTAGAATTGGGGACAGATTATCGAGATGACTGTATTACTACTAGTGCATGCCAACCTTGCCAGAATTTCTCTTTGTTGATTATGTTCATTCATCTGAGTAATTCATTCACCATGCTTGGGGACTGATTAATGATATGATATCTATGTATCAGTAATCTCCACATCTTGATTCACACAGTGAAAGGGGATGGATAATTTTGAAAAGAAATATTGTTGATAAAACTGTGCAGGTAAAACAATGCTAACAAAATTCCAAATGTAGTAGAAGGAAATAATGACACACTCACATTAACAAGAGAATTTATCTTGGGAAATGCTTTTGGGAAAGAACCTAGCAAAAACAGCTCTTACTGTATTAACTCTGTCTGTTTACAATAAATTAAGATATTAAATTATTTCGCACTTTTGTTTAACCCTCATTCATATGTGGGTATTTATCGGTGCATTGGTACAAGAAATTGTTAAACGGTTTTACAATACAATGGTTATAAAACCATCAACCAAAAAACCATCTATAAGGAACCCACTAATTATGGCAGGGTGTACAGTTTATAAGGGGTAAAATATGCAAATTATACAACACTACAACAAATTTGTTTTGCATAGAGATAGAGGCATATTAGTAAGATGATATTGTTATGATCACTACCCCTGATTCCCATCCCCATCTATTTTCAGTCTAGACAAAATGAATTTCAGCAGCAAGGATCTTTTCCTTGCTTTGACACTAGTCATGGAGGCAGACATGTATAATGCATTTTTTCTTTACCACGAGGTTCATCAACCATGAAGATTAAGGGAGGTTCTAGGGAGAATACTCATTTTCCTCAGTAGGTTTGGGCAACCTTGCCTACTTGTTGAGATTTTTCTATGAGAATTATTAGATCTTACATTAGACTTTTCACTATTGTAGATGATAATGATGATAATTTTGTTAGTGGCCAAGTGCACTCCTCTAGAAAATGGCTTTGCTATGAGTGCTACCTACCAAATTTGAAATTTGTGAACACCGCATATATGATATGAATGGCTAATCACTTTTTTTTTAAATTTTCCAAGAATTTCATGTTAATTTTACCTTAACGCATGGATTTTAATATTTCATGCCTCATTCCTCAAGTGCACATGATTTTATAAACTTTTGGTGGTGCCGAAGAGGAATAAGGTTCTACTTGTTGAGATTATGCTGATTCAACCAGAATAGCATAATTATAACCCAAGTGTTCCACATTGAGGAATTGATACAAATTCTTGAAATGCTGAGCTTCTGATGCAGCCAACTTTAAATCTGAATTGGTTTCTTCAGTTGGAAGTAAAAAGGAAAACTTATTAATGACACATTGAACATTGCCTCAAGAGTGTTGTGTAGCATAAGGGGAATGTACTCACTAGTGGCCATATAATATTATACATTACATTACACAAGATAATTTTTTAAGAAACAGTGCGGAGATTGGCGGCTGAATGATTATGGCTTCTAGATATTACTTTAGAATAAATTTATAAAACCTTACAATATATGAAAATTATTTTTCTGATATCTTAGATTGCAATAACATGCAAAGATAGAGGATACTCAATAAAATGCAGAAACAAACATAAGAGCTCTAAGTTCAAACTCTAGACTTAATCTAAGACTTGATGCCCACAATGCTTCTGCAAGGGCTTATTTATAACAAAGAAATGACTGGATTAAGAAGTAAAAGGGAATATGACTTAGATTACTAGGTAAACCAGTTATCTAAAAAGGAGGTATATCGAACATAAAACACCGACATTGATAGTCCTACAAAATATTCCCACTATCTCAAAAGAAGAGTACTAATCTTTGTAGGCATGGTACTCGTCATTGCTTCCTGATGAGCTGGATGCTGGTGTAATGTCCCCATTTTAGGATTCTCTTGCTTTGTAGTTGGAGACGGTTTTCCGGGTTTGTGTCTGCTTGATCAAAAGGGTAATTTGATGTTACCAATGAGCTCAATTGATTTAGAGGAGCTATTTGATGCTTTCAGATTTTTTTCCAGCTTTCGGTTTGGGATCCAAGATTCTTGGAGGGAGTTTCTATTTATAGAAAGTCGCCAGGTCGGCTCCGTTTATCATTATTCTTCATTAGGATCACTCCTATGTAGTCTATTTCCGATTTTGATGCATTCCGACAATTTCCGCAAAATGAGTATATTAATGGCTATATTTTAATTAATTTACTAAGGTTGTTATATATTATTTAAAATATTTAAAAGGCACCTTAGTGTTATAGCTTGTCAGAATTGGGATGAAATGCTTTAAATCATGGATATATTAAACAGGGACCTTGTGTGTCAAATTATCATTATTTTAATATAAAGGTCTTTTTCTGGAGCTAAAGGGAAGTTTTAATTAAAAAGTGAATTTTAAATAGAAGCTTTTGGAGAGTTGGCGGGAAAAGTATAAAAGGGGGTTATGAGAGCTCATTTGGTTATGTCAAGTTTATTCTAATTTTTTATTGAAACCCTTGTGGGTCGAGAGATTGAACCTGGTTCATCTCAGCCTTTGGAGGATGGAACCCTTTGGGGAAGATAACTTTCGGTGGTGAAATGATTCCACCCTAGCTGGTTTGTGGGGAAAATCACTCAGGTTTTCCTGTTGGGCGAATATAGCAATTTTGTGAGTCTCTTGTGGAGACAAAATTGGTGAATAACAATATACATTTCATGGCTTGGAGTTGAGGTTTAGGCGCCCAGGTTTGAGGAGGATTGCACATCAGTTTGGGTCGCCATATATCTGCCTATTCAAAGGTTATTCAGAGTTGAGTTATTGTAGGTCGTGGCCATAAGAATCAGTAAATGTTTTCATAGCCTTAAGCGCTGAAGACTCTCAGTCTGTAAGGGAAGGCGTGACAACTTGAGGTGCTGTGGAGTTGTTGAGTTGAGTCGTGATCATTAAGGAAGGGACGTGGTGTTGAACCCTACAAATAACCCTTGCAAGTCGTGAGTTGTATGGTGGGCACTGGAACCTTGTAGCGGAAGTTCCTATGCATCGTTGTGGTTGTCCTTGAAGGTCGTGGGACAGAGATAACCTGTAGCTGCATATTTCCGTCCAGCTCTGAGTCTTCTAATAAGGCCGTGGGAGCTTATTGTGTTAAGGGTGTGATGATCTAGAAGGGGGACGGGCTTCTGAAGGAGAATATCAACCATTTCAGAGGGTTTTAGATTGTGTTTTGATGAGACTTCATGCTGCTATAGGTGTTCTAAACTGTTTTGGGCATGATTACTTGCCTGGGTATGATTCTTGTTGCTGTTGACAGCCAATAACCACTGCTATCTTCCATTTCCAAGAGTACTTTTGCAGATGGGCGAGTTCCCTACCTAGAGATGTCATTCATTGGAGACTTCTACTTAACCGGGTATTTATTTTCTGAAGTAGAATCTCTGACGTATACAAATCAATGCAATATAGCTGCTGTTCATATTATCTCAGTTCTGTAATACAGTCAGTAGGGTCTGTTCTTGATCATAAATATATGGTCTGAGTTATTTTCTATGTGAATGTAATGACTGAATATCAAATGGAAACTATCTTTTAATTCTGAGATGACTGTATTGAATATGCCATGGGGTTTACGTCTTAAATGTCTTTGGAAAGTGTTGCTCAGTCAATGTGTTAGTTATTTGACAAAATGTGCAATGTGTCAAATTGAAATATCAGAAAAATAATTGTTCAAAATCAGTAGGGGTTTTACAGCTGGTGACAAGATTGTAGTGTTGACTCACCATAATAAAAGACTTGTTCCCAACTTAGTGGTCTCCAGCGAGCATGCATTTGAAATTTATGATGGATATTCCAATCCTAAAGATTATTGCCATAATATAATTGTGGGGAAAAGAAAGATTCCCATTTTAACATTATTTTGACAATAATCTTTGTAACAATTTCTTTAGTGAGATGATGGTCATGATTAACTCATTCAGGTCCAACATACTTGAAGAAATCTAGAATTTGATAAGAGATGGGAGCAAATCAAGAAATTAACCATGTAAAGAATGGTCTTTTGATGGCATCTAATAATAATAAATACTGGTGATCGCTGTTTATCCTTAATATGGAGAATTCACCAAAATTTTCACTAGTTATCACTGGGTCAGAAATGCACCCTAAATGTGAGTGTTTCAATTGCAGAAATAGCATAATCGTGATATTTTTGGTTTACTCCTCTCATCAATATAGTTCTCTGAGCTCCTTGGTTTATTGTCTGAAAGTAGATATCAAATTCTCTTGTCATAATAAATCCTGGATTGTTAGATGATGTATCAAGATTTTACATGAACACTCCAGGAGTCTATTTGCTAAGATAGTTTGTTACAATATTTTGTTTTCCTGCTATAGGTTGACCTTCATAATTGGATTGGTTTAAATATTCCTGCCATCTTAGATATTCCCTTGACCATCTTTTCTACCATTATCTTTTTCCTTAAAGGTCAGAAACTTAGTACAATTAGTCTTGGTGATGGATTTCTTCAAATGCATTAATTTTAAGGCAAAAATTTTCGGAGTTTTTATAGCACAATAGATTTATTTATTAGAATAAATCCATTTCTTCACTTCTTGAGGAAATACACCATTGGCATATTTTGAAATGAAATCCTTTCTGTTTTTTACAAAACATAAGTGTCCTCCCCATGGCTCTAGGAAAATTTCCCGCCAGCAGTTCATCGACGGAAAATTCACAGCTAGCAATTCACCGCCACGGAGAATTCACCGATGAAAAATTCACCGCCAAGTAAAATTCACCGTTTACAATTCACCGCAGTGGAAAATTAACCGCATTAATATTTTTTAATATATATTTCAAAAACTTTGGTTTTATTAAAAATATTAATGCGCTTAATTTTCTGCCGCGGTGGATTGCTGGCGGTGAATTTTACTTGGCAGTGAATTTTCCGTGGCGATGAATTGTTGGTGGTGAATTTTCCTTAAGTGAATTGTTGGCGATGAATTTGCCGTATGCCCCTCCCCACACATGATCTGAAGCATCTGTATATAAAACAAATTCATCATTTGTAGGGACATGTAAAACAAAAAGATTTTGTACCATTTGTTGAATGGTCCTAACAACATCATCATGGATTTTACTCCATTGTGGCTTTTTCTTTGTGAGAAGTTGTTGCAGAGGTTCTCGATCAAATCCTGCACCTGGATAAAAATTATTTACATAGTTCAAAATACCTAAGAATCCTTGCAGCTCCTTAGCATTTAATGGAGGCTAAAAATCAAGGATTTTGTCCTTAATATGAAGTTGAACCTCAAGTTTTCCAGCATTGACATTCATACCTAAAAATTTGCAGGAGTTTGTACATCATTGAATTTTATATAGTGATAAAAGTGAACAATCCCAGAATTTAAAGCTAATCTATAGAAAGTTTCTAGATGAGACTTATGCTCATCAAAGTCTTTGCTAAAAATAAGAATGTCATCAATATAAACATAGAGAAAATCTTCACAGCCACAAAATATCTTGTCCATGTGTTCTTGGAAATATGAAGGCACTTTCATCAATGCAAAGGGCATTACTGTCCATTCAAAATGTCCAAAAGGACAGCTGAATGCAGTCTTGTATTGATCTTCTTTCTTTACCCATATAAGATAGAATCCTGACTTGCAATCAAAAAAGATTTTGGCATTAGCTACCTTTTCTACCAAGCATGACTTATCTAGAATTGGATAAGGGAAAGGAATTGTTATTGCATTTAAGGGCCTATAATTTATAACCATTATTTTCTTTTTCCTTCCTTTTTCAGATTCTTTACAAACCATAAATGCATAATAATTGAAATCAGATTGAGAGTGCACAATATACTTTCCTTTATTCAATTCTTCAATAGCTTCAGCCATATCAGGATAGTCTTGTGCTGGAATGAGAATCTTTTTCCCTTTTTTGATTCGGCTTTCAGGCTAGAGTTTGATTTCCATTTCTAGCATTTCCCTTTCCCAAAATTTTTGCAGATCATCAGAACATATCATTTGGATTTGAATTTCAGCTCCATGTTTTGAAAATTAAGTGTGATCTCACCAAGGGAGCATAGCCACAGAATACCCATCACAACATTTGTGTCTCCAATACTAACCACATAGAAGTCATCCTTGACTTCGTAGTTACCCAACTGAAGGTTTAGCTAAGGAATCATCTTGGTGCATGTAATGGTAAATCCATCCGCAACCATCACTCTGAAGCCATCTACCTCTTGAGTTTGAAGACCCTTGCGTGCAACAAGTCCCTCTATGAAATTATGTGTGGCACCCAAATCTATCAATGCAACCAATCACTGCCCATTAAGTACTCCTTTGATATGTAGGGACTCAATTCTTTTGGAAGCTATAAAGTTGGGAAAGCTTCCCATCTTTTGCCTCCTCTTTTTTGGGCTACGTAGAAGACTCTTCTTCCTCTTTCTCTTCCAAATCAAATTGCTGGTCTGATTTTTCTGATGAAGATTCTTTTGCAAAATAGTACTCTATCTTGTTTACTTTGCCCTTGGTTGCAGACTTATGACCTGGGTTCCAAGGCTCTTTGCATGAGAAACATAAATTCTTCCTTCTCAAGGCATTTAGGGTGTCACCATTAAGTCTTGTGACTGATTTTTTGGGCTGATTGGTGTCTTTTGTAAATTACCTTTTGTCTTTCTTGTGTGGAAATGGTTTGGACTGAAATTTCAATTTAGGGGCAGCCCACTCCATACTCTTTGCTTTCTTCATGGCTTCTTGCAAGGTTGGAGGGTCAAATGCCTTAATCCACCCTTTAAGTGGCTCCATAAGTCCCTCATTGAATAGGGCCACCAATCTCCTCTTTGTAATCCCGAGACCATCATTGAAAGCCTTTGAAACTCTGCTATATAGGCCTCCATTGTACCATACTACTTCAACTGAGCCAACTCTTTGAATTGCAATTCAAGATCCTCTTGTCAAATCTCTTGATGAGCATAGTAGTAAACTCATCATATGAGGTGATAGACCTGTGACCCAAAGCGATAAGGCCATGGTACCACCACTCGTGGGCTACTCCATCAAGGTGTAGAGTGGAAAACTTAATTGCCTCATCCTCAGTCATAGGTTTGAGGGCTAGGTAGTTGTCCAACTTCTATACCCATGCTTTGGCTATACACTTATCACTACCATCAAAATGAGCAAGTGTTACCTTGCCCAATGCTTGCTGTAGGTCCCTTTGAACTGCTGGTCCTCTATGATCAGCTCTACCACCACCCCTTTTCTTCTTCTGATCCATGAACTCATTGTAGGATAAATGGTCTTTTAGTGCCTCTGGAAGGGTATCATATTCAACGTAGGCATTATCATATTCAACGTAGGCATTTCTTAACTCATCCACCAATTGTAAAGGAGTGTCATGACCATTTTGTGGTGCCTCTTTTTGAATGAATGAGGGTTGGAAGGGTCTAGAAAAAAGTGTTTGACCCCGCTATTACACACTGTCCTCCATTACCTCCATGCTGATATGTTGATCTGCTGTCCCCATTATTTGTTGGGTTGCCTTTTGAGTTGTTATGAGAGTTATTTACTGTTAGATTTTTCCCAATCTTTCCCAACAACTGAGACATCATGACCATCATTGTATCGAACTTCTTCTCCATCCTCGAACTGGGACTAATCGAACCAACTATACCCTTACCTCTTTCAGCCATGTTCCCTAGAGAATTCTCACCGTCAACCGGAGGGTCCTGATGCATCTCAATATCACCTGGAGTTGTCTCACTTTTTGAACCCTGTGAGGACTCCCAATGTGCCTTAAGAACACTTGTAACTATTTCACCTTCCAAAATCTATGGGTGTTGCCAATGTGTTTTCCTCTGTTCTCTTTGAAAATATCTTCGCACCATCTCACTTGTAGAAGATTATATCGCTGACTAATGATGACTAACATAGATTGGCAGGAAAGATTTGCTTTGATACCATTGTAATAACCGCCCTTGTTTTTTTTTGTGTATGCTTATAGAGAAAGATGGATATTGCAGAATGTGTTTGTTTTCAAGTTCCATTCAACATGTCGTGGCATACATAGAAATATTTGCATAGAAAGGAAATGAACACGTATTTGCATCATATCAGATTGAACCCATTACAATTCATATTGGCATATAACAATAATTGAAATCAGACTTTAAGAAATATATATATCAGACCTGATTACTTTCATAGAAAGTCCATTTCTCTGTCATACATTGAGCAGCAAATGCATATAACTCCTCATGGGAGACACCAAATGCAAGTACTATCAAACCCCAACATTCTCCTTTGCATTGACCATCATTCTACTATGAAATGACACCATCAACAGCGTGTTGCAGACCTTTGAAAGTGCAGAATCTGACTTTCAGTCCAATGATCTATGCCCAGTGAATGGTATGACTCCCTAGGAGGGGTGATCTGCTCTAGTAAATCAATCCTCCACAAAACAATGCAAATGAGGGCTCAAAATGAGGTTCCCAGCTGCAAGGAATCCGTAGAATCAACACCTAGAATGATGCACTTCACACGCACAGAGTTATGAGCAGATTTGTGCTTCCAGCTACTCAGAAAAAGTGCTTTGTCAGAACTCAGAAATAGCATATCAGACCTCTGAAAATGTATCAAACAGCTCCAAACACACTCCAAAAAGATGCAAATCATTTATCAAACCAAAATCTTCGATCCCATATCAAAATATGGAAAATATTTTCATTCTAACTCCACCAAAATGATGAACAACCAAACTCTGTGAATGCAAAGGTGATCCCTGAGGTAGAATCGCTCCAACTAGCTAGGGTGGGTCTCTCACCACCAAAACTAGCAACTAGAAATGAAGGTTTTCATCCTCAACCAGCAAAAAATGGAAATCTGGAGACAATCCAGCAGCATCACGTTATGTTGCCAATTCAAGATATCGAAATGAGAGCCCAAGAGGTGTATATATAGAAGATGAGGAGGAATTAGGGCAACACTTTTCAAATTTCACTTTTCCCTCCAAGATGTTACGCCCCCCCTCATGAATCTTTTAATTTTTTTAAATTTTTCCCTTATGCCTCCCCCAATCTTGGTGTGCACTTTTGGAGGCTAATATTTGGCTTTTAAAACAACTTAAAGTCACCTTTTTGCTAGGCGTGAGTCAAGGGGCCTTTTTATGAACACACGACCCTCACTTAAGTAATAAAGTAACTTTATAACAAAACTTTAAGTGACAAATAATAAATATTAATTCAATCACCCTTAGAACTCACCAAGCCGACTAGAAATATTTCACTGCACTGTCGGAGAAACAAAGGTCGAGACCCGATGCTAAAAGTAACACTTACCAAAAATAACAAATTGCTAAAAATAGTGTGTCCAAACACCAAACCGGCTCACTGAAACTTACTAAAAATAGTAAGTTGCTAAAAATAGCCACTTCTAAAAATAGTAACCCCTGTTAGAAAACTCAGAAAACCTCCACAAAGCCCAACATAGGACCTGAGTCCCTTCACCAACTCCACTTAGCATATGGGAACCCTATAATAGGCTAATGGAAAGCGCATACTGATCAAGTGCAAGAAGGGGGCATTATAACAGGATTTGATCGAGATCCTTTGCAACAACTTCTCACAAAGAAAAAGCCACAATGGAGAAAATTCCATGATGATCCTATTAGGATCCTTCAACAAATGGTACAAATCTCCTTGTTTTACATGACCCTACAAAAGATGATTTTGTTTTATATACAGATGCTTCAGATCATGCACGGGGAGGACACTTATGTTTTGTAAAAAACGGAAGGAGTTTCTCAAAATATGCCAGTGGTGTATTTCCTCAAGAAGTCAAGAAATGGATTTCTTTTGATAAAGAAATCTGTAGTGTTGTAAACAAAATTGCCTTAAAATTGATGCATTTGAAAAAGTTCATCATCAAGATTGATTGTACCAGATTTCTGACCTTTAAGGAAAAAGATCATGGTAGAAAAGATTGTCGAGGGGAATATCTAAGATGGTAGGAAATTATATTTATACAAGCAAATATCAAACTGAATTACATAATTTCGACACCCGTATATAACTGCTTTGTTAAATGAAAATTGATTACATGATGTTTATTATCCAACATTTTGATCTAATCAACGCATTTGTGACCTTCATGTGGTTTATATAGCAAGACTTGGGAAAAACATACAATACATGTTCAGAAGGCTCTTGACACAATCACAATCGTAAATTGCAAGCCAAATTAGGCAGGTGTACACTTGGTGTTACTTAGGTGCTTGGTTATCATTGATTGTGAAGGAATTCATGTGGATTCCACAAAGGTTTAAGCCATTTATGATTGGTTCTCTCACAACTTATAGTCAACAAATCAAATCATGCGAGCCAAGTCAGAATTTCAACAAACACCCACACAACGAGTATTTGAAGAACTCAAGGGCAGATTTTGTTGCACACATATCCTTGCAATGTTGGACATCAACTCACCCTATAAAATTAAGATTAATGCATCCTAGTACTCAATCAGCATGGACATCTTGTTGCGTACCATTCAATGATGTGCAAGGTACTCTACCTACAGTAAGAATCTCTACTCAATATATATGGGCTGCAAATGCAGAGTAACATTAGATAATATTAATGTTAAGATAAATGTGAAATGGTTAGAGGATTAGCAAGACCCAAAAAAAAAAAAAACTCAGATGAAATTTTATAAATTAACCATCTTGGTTGCTATTTCAGAACCAAAATGTTCTAAAAAAAATATATACATTATTAAATTGTTTCTTTTATTGAATGGTATAGAGTGTTCCAAAAAATACTGAGAAGTTGGAACTGTTATATGGAAATATGATGAGGCAATTTCAAACCTTCTTTAGATCAAACTGGTCTACGGGACCCAACAAAATGTGTAGACAATCCAGTCTACGCATTTTGCAGAGGATTCAAAACGAACTGCATTGTCGACACACTTTGAGAGGTGTCCATGGATTGTGAAGGCATTTCTGTTGAGATGAGTCCAATGATTGCAAAGGATCGCCATGGCCACCAGTAATTATGTAAGCTGATTAGATGTCTGTCCTGTCCTTATTTGCACTTGCAAAGAGCTTCATTTCCCTTTGAGTTGTTGGCTGGATGGGCTTGTCATACAAAGCAGACCATAAGTAGGTTCTTGAGCTGAATATTTTATTTGGCTTGTTATAGTTTTTGTGTTATTGATTTTTGCTTATGCATCTTGGCAATGGGACTGTAATGTACCGTGCCCTTTTCTTCAAGGAAAATGATCTTAACCGTATGCAGGTTATACTGCTTGTGTTACCAACATGGACTTTCGTATTAAATTATATTTCTGAATGTTGAGATAAAAATTAAGATGTGCCATTACTCGTTGCAGGTGTTGGAAAGGCTATCATTTAGTGGGAGTTCGGTGGGCAATTCATTGGCTCAAGAAGGCCGCATACTACTATTTTGGTACTGGATGACTTACGTTCTCTTGAAAACCAAGAAGCCTAAATATCAACCACTAGAGATTCCACGTGCTGAACTCGAGCCTTCACCGCAGTTGGAGGAAATGAAGGAATAAGTAAACTTTTGTCCCTTGAAAAGCCGAATGAAAATATGTAAGTTCTTGTTAATGACTGGGAAAACATGTAAATAAATACGTTGTTATACAATTTCAAGTTAATTACTGCTGATATGAGGAATTTAGCACTTTAATATGCCACTGGTATTTTTGATGGGTTATTTTTTTTGCCAATCAGTTTAGTTTATCAAAAGTTGAAAGAAATTTATTTGGTCAATGCAAAAACTTTTAAGAAAAAATTCACCGAGATTTTATATAAAATCTACATAAATTTATTAGAATCATCTTCATAGATGGATGGTAATACAGAATGGTTCTATAATACACTTTTTCATAATGGAAGCAAAATTCAGCCATTTTACATGGATTCTTCCACATTATACTTTTTTTTTTTTTTTGATAGGTTCAGTATATCTTGTGGGATGATTGTCAGCTTAGATGTTATGATCAATGGATATCTGTTTCCTCAAATTCACTTGCATGCCATTTTTTTTTTCTTTTGGTAGGTTTAATAGATTGTTTTTCTGGGTGACCTTTGGTATCTTTTCTGTCAAATTCAACCAAGCTTTATGATAAAATAGTATTATGCAAATATATCGATATATTTTATTAGACAAAAGGATATTTATACAATGCCAATTCATAAAAAACCTTTGTTATGATCCAACATTTTCTCAACAAACCCTTCGTACTCAACCTATTATTCTATGTTATTGCTGTTACGACCATTTGACAACCCAATAACGTACTCCTAATAATTCTTTATTATTTAATCTTATCATAATTGTATAGAAAATAAGTATAATATTAAATATGCACTTATAATGGT
>VDFB02053180.1:0-20765 GCA_007258455.2 Sequoia sempervirens | reverse complement strand
GAGATATATGGACCCCTATAACTTGTATTTTTTATTATAAATTTTATTTTTTGCATAGTTCAATTGTATGGCCATATGACTAAACAAAGGGGATGGACAATTTTTTTTCTTGAGAACCTAGTGGCGAAAATAAGTTGATTTTTATGTCATTCTTTATCTCTCAAGCCTCCTAGATTCAATGGTAAGGTCTATTTTGTTAGAGGGAGTCATCTATGAAAATTTACCCACAAAACCCTCATGGTGAATACTTAGCAAAAACCTATTTTTCAACTCTTTTTTCAAAACCCATATTGACAAAAATAACCACAAATCTGTAAACTCCAAAACCCCAAATGTGTAATTCTCAACCTACACCATATATATCATACCTTGAAATATATAAAATCTCTCTACCATTCTCATTGCTTTAACTTTGTATCAAATCTACTAAAACAACGGTCAAATAAAAACATGGATGTCTCAACTCTCTTAACCACAGATATGGCTCTAATAACACTTGTTAGGAAAATATAATAAGTTGATCAAACCATTTCCTACATTAACCCTATGAGAGTAAAACATGCATACAAACATACATAAAAACCATAATACAAATATCAAAGACATACCAAAAGATTAAACAAGATATGCTCTGAAAAAATCCTCAAGAGGGAAAAACCCAACCTCCAAAAACATCCACCTTCAATGTGTTGTTCAACAATGAAAACATTATAATACACTTACAAAGTCTCTATGAATACTTCTGAAACATTGAGCTCATCCAATGCATCCTCCATGTGTCTAAGAATGTAACCACACATCCCATACCATGCTTCACATATGTACTTAACAAGAGAGCTCAATACAATGACAACTAAGCCAAACAACCAACTAGTCAACCTCAACCATTACATATGTGTTTGCTTTTATAGATTCAAGTTTGCACAAAACAACCGAGTGGTAAAGTAAAACCATGTGCCTCAAAACCATCAATGGAAAAAACCATTGACCCCAACATTTACTTTATTGGTACTAAGTTTTCCCAATATTAAATATTTTTCCTATGCACAACCTACACATAAGATATCTAACCAATGTCACATAAAAATTTACAAAGAATTCAAACAAATATTTAATGTGACTAAAAAAACACTCCAAAAGCTTGAACCAACAAACATAAAATATTTAGTCATATATGCACCAAAATAATATTTCTATGAAAGTGGCTACCATTTTCTCTCATCAACGCAAAATCAATGAACAAGCACCAAACTTATTTATATTAAGAATGCCAAGCCTTCCAAGAACAAGTTTGTTTCAAAGGTTTTTAGCAAGATATAAATAAAATATTGCGATACTAGAAGTTAAATCCAATAGCAACTTCAATTGCTTAGAGTAAAAAGTGTTCTACAACAGGAGTAGAAGTTTCAAAGGAAAGGAGTTCATATTGCGCTAACCACACCCATCCATGCCCCACCATCTAAAAGAGGGTTGCAGGGTCCCCACAAAACGAGGGATTTCCAACATACTTATGCCATGCCATCCTTCTACCCATAAACAGAACAATAATAGCCAAATCTAATACAACCCCCACACTCTCATAATCCAAAAAATTGTACACAGCATTTAAAGTTGAGAGGGAATTGATTCCGTGACTACCACACCTGCCACCCCATTTGAGGAAGTACTGGATCACTCATAAATATTCCTTTAATAAATCCCCCTTCTAGGGAATATATAATTATATATATAGGGTTTAGACCTCTTTCCTTACCATGTAGATCTGGTGTCCACCATTCATCCTTGCTCAGAGGTCATTGTAGCCTATGTTAAAACTTTGATGGATCCTCCCAAATTTTCAAATCAAAGGGAAAGGGATCCCAACTCAAATTTCATATGTCTACAAGAATGATAGGGAAAATTTTTGGTATCCCTCTCGATTCCTTCCAATATGATGATGGGAATTGATATGCCACCTAGGAGAGAGTACAAAATAATTTTAATTTTATCTATAATCTTTTCCCCTAGTAGCTACCATATTCTCCACTCCAATTTCCAATTGAATTGAATCAAATCAGTCTTAACATGCAAGTAGTTTGCAACATGGTTGCCTACTTGTTAGGAATGGAAAGTGATGATAGGGTTTATCTTGAGCAACTTACCATCTTCCACAAGTTGAGATAGAATTTGGTGGGAGATATGTAATGGATATATTTTCTTATATTTGGAGGAGTGCATGTGCAACCCATGGAAGAAAATTAGCTCATCTAAAACCTTTAGATACCTATAGAGGAGGAAATTCAACACCCCAAGATGAAGTGATCTGAAAGGGAAAATGATTCCTCGAATACCTCAGATATCAATGCTCAAGTGAATGAGATGAAAGGGAAAAAGAGAGTTTATTTTATATTTTATGTTTTATGTGGAATTAGGGGATAAGAGTTTCAAAGAGTGAAAGAGTAAACTATTGTAGAGGTCTCGTGAGCAAACCAACAGGGTATCAGCCAAGGATGACAACGTTGCATGTGGACGTCCCCGTGATGCGCTGTAGTCTCATACAAATTGAAAACAAGTTTTGCTGACAAAGACAATAATGAACTCACTAACTATTCAGAAACCAAAATCTTAAATGTGCTAAATTAATAGAATAATAGAAATAATAGAAATAGAAATAACAAGCATGGATTAAATGAAATGAATGAAAGTAACAAGAAGGAAAGGAAGGGAAGGAACTCACAAGAGGTCCATAAAATGAAGCCTCCTACAATGTTCCAACTTGACAACCTGCACACACAGAGATGGGGGAAATGTTGGGGTTATTTTAGGGGATTTCCTTAGTTAAACCCCTGCATAGGTGTTCCCACCTCCGTGGGAAACTAGATAGATAGATAAAAAAGATAATAGACAAGAAAATAAATAGACAAGATATAAATAAAAGATGTAGTAGAATAACAATATGCTACCCAACATGAAAACGATGATGCAATGTAAAAATAATGTATTTAACCTCCCTTTAGCAAGATGGTGATGTCAAAAGGAAGAGCATGCCACACCCAAGATGTTCCAAGAGAACCAAAGTGCTGGTGTAGAGAGCCAAGAAGCGAGAGAGCTTGAAAGAATGAGATGATGAGAGTGAAAGAAGAAGAAGAAGAATGAGCAAGAATGAGTGATATATTGAGTAGAGTGAATCCCTTAGAAAAATGAGAGGTTTGAATGGGATGTAGGCATGCAAAGGCATGTTTTTGGCATGTCTACAAGCTACATAGGCGTTACAATTCATGGACATGCGGGAAATGTAATGTCCCAATGGCCACACAGTCAGGAATCATTTTGGGACGTTTGCATGATGCACAAATGTCTGCACATCGCATGGGAATCTGCAACAAAAGTTCACTTAAACAACCAGGAATGAAGGGGTTAGGGATAAAATTAAGGTTAGGTGAGGGGGACATTGCATTATCAAATTTAATTAAGCTAATGGGGAGGTTATGGAATGCAAAATTGCATAGGATCCAATTTTTGGCATTACATTTCCCCCCCATTTTAGCATGCATATGTATTCTAACATATGTGAGCTAAAGTAGAGAAAGAGGTTAAATAAAATATACCTAGGATGAAGAGGACACAGGTCTTCAATCTGGTATATGCGAGTAAAAGGATGAGATAGGACATGAAGAGGAAACAGGTCTTGTATCCTACAAATCTGATTGCAATCTCACCTCAAACATGTTAGCTGAAGATAAACACATTAAGTGAAAAAGCAAAAATAAACATGATAAAATTTGTAGACATCATAAAATTTAATCAAATAAAAGACAACACTGGTAAGTATGGCTAGTAAGCTAGAGACCATACGACAAGTAGATATAAAGATGTGTGATAGAAATGAAATGTTAGAAAAGTTGGATCCTATAATTCCTAGGGTTTCAATGTGCTCCTTCCCCAATATCATTTGAATTTGAGGTAGTGGGGGTTTGATGGATTTGGACAAGGGTGTAAGACTAACTTACAACTAAAAAGGTGAGTTAGCCTTCCCTTGAACAAACTTGGAATGGGATTTGGAATGAAATTCAATGATTTAACTAGGCTAATGATGCAAATAACTATTTTGATGCAAAAACAATAAATCTAGAAAGTCACAGACAAATTCAAAGTTTGAAAATAGATTGAGTAGAGTTTTGCGCACCTATGGTATAAATCTAGAGCTGATTTTGGAGGACTAAGTTTCCTAGGGTGACCATGTTCTAGTGATTGAAACTAAAATATTGTTTCACTATCCTTTGGAGCCAGATCAGAGCCTTATTTCTTCCATGTATCACTATTGTATCTTTGTTAGTTGTCAAGATAATTGAGTTTCCATATGTTGTCAAGTTGTAGGGTTTGAATGCAACAATGAACAATTAGTCTTTAAACTTATCCAATTCTTCTTCAAATATGAAATCTACACATTCAAGAGAGAAGAAGGATTATGCTATATAGAGGCTTGCCTTGGTCAATCCCCATGTTGGTGTTTCCACCTCCACAATGGAAAATTTGATGAAAGAGAGCTTATCCTTTTGAGGGATACAGGCTAAATGACAAATGAATGATGAAACAACAATGGACTGCAACTCAACACCCAAATCTGATTATCCTTGAAGGATTGAAGTCATACAAATCTCCTAAAGGCTTGATTTGCTTGAAGACTTACAAGGGTTAGATCTCGCAAACAAAATGATAACATAAGCATGAAAAAACTCACATAAAACTTGGCATGATGCTGTGATATTGGATTGTTACAATAAATCTACTCTTGACTTGCTTGATAATGCTCTTGATAATAATTCTTCCCAATCTTCTTGTTAGTTTTCAAATGGTGAAATGACTGGGTATTTATGGGAATTTAATCTAATTTCCCACAAATTAGATCCTGATACTTGACATTTGACATTTGAAATTCAAATAATAAAATTCCAACTCTAACATATTAAAATTTGGAGGCAAAATAGGGGGATTTTACATGGATTTTCTTGCTAAATTTATGAATGGTACATATAATACATAATTTAGGAAATTAGGTGTACAATTAGGTTCAATCATTTAGGGGGAGCAAAATAGAGTTTCAAAGTGTCAAGGGTGACAATTTGTGATGTTACAAGAAACAAATCCCGTAGGGGCGAGAACCCCTATAAAAAAAAAGACAAGGTCATAAGACAAGTCTAGTTAGGTTTCCCCCAAGCTAGATGATGAGATCATAAGACATCCATATTTTAAAGATTAATTTTTAAAAAATAAGAAAAAGAAAATATGATAGCCCCCTCCCCCCTTAGAATGATGTGTGCTACATAAAGGAGCACAGGTCATTCTAAGGAGAAGAAAGACAAGGATTTTGTGACATGGCATACAAAGTGAGATGTAAGCATGGAATGTTGTTGCATGAGTGTCACATGGAATCCACAACATCAAGAAAAAGAAAAGACAAAGAAATCAAGAACACAAGGGGATCCAATTATTCGGGGTCAGATCTAATCATATATGTGTGTGTATATATATAGATAGTGTAATATATATGAATTGTAGTCACCCCCCAAATAGATTGGAATGAGAAGAAGTGAACATGAAGACAAAATAAAAATTTGGGTCAACATGGAAGAAGCCTAAATTCCCCAACACTTTGCATCATTCTCGATGTGGAAAGTCAAATATTACGAAAAATAGAAGAATGATGATGCAAATAGAAGAAGTTATGACAATTTTCTCTCTCTTTTATCTAAGTACCTACAAGGGTAGCAAGGTTCCTCCAAGCAAGAGCACACACATTAATAGAAAAGTACAAGGGAACACAAAACACACAAATATAATTTAAAGATAAAGAAGAGGTATCGGTCTAGTCTGACACCTTTAACAAGCCATCCTATTCCTAATCTAGATCATCATAGGGGGAAGGAGGATGAGATCGAAGAGGGAGGATAGCAAGGGTAGTACCAACTGACTCACCTGTAGCAAGGGCTAAGGAGGAAGACCCCTCTATGCCTCCATTGACTAGATCTTGTGAGGTCAACGCCATCAATCTAGTAAAGAAAACTAAAAAAGGCAGGATATCCTCCAATGATTCAAACATACACTTATTCGAAGTGAAGTGTAGTGACTGAATATTAGGAGGATGAGAAACCAAAGAGCCATTTCCAACATCTTGAAAAGGGGCAGTGACAAAATTTGGGGAAGGAGGTGACACATCTGTCACAAGAACAATACAAGCCAAAGTAGAACAAGATGAAAAAGTCAAAGAAGAATTTTTGTGACCACCATTTGGAATTCAAGATCATGCTCTACCTTGTGCTTAAGCAGAGGATGTGGGATCCTCACATCAGAAGCAAAAGGGTGAGAAGGAACCATAGTAGACACCACCTTTGTGTAAGGAATGCCGTTAGGCTTAGAGAAGGGATGAAGATTAGGTAAGGAGGTGATCGGGAGAGGCTCCAAAGAAGGAGCAATGAACACTTGTACTCGCTTAGGATAAGGTTCATCAAGGTCCATTGAAGAAGCTGGGAGCAAGATAGAGGAAATGAGAATGAAAGCAGGAACAAAAGCAGAAACAGAAACAAGAGCGAAGACTGAAGTAGAAGCAAAGAGAAGAGGTTCATCCTTGATCTTTTGTAAGGTCTCAGATTCCTAGGCCAATGCTCATTGTTGATGTTTATGATTACATGAAAGTTGGTTGCGACAACTATGGGGACTAGAATAGTAGGTTGAGAAGGCTTTAGGGGGTCCTATTCCACCAGAGGAGCAGTCTTCAAAACCGTTGTTGATAGAAGAGTAGGCTATTACGGAGGGACAAGAGGAGGCACATAGACAGATATGGGTGTCTCAATAACATGCCCCTTTCCTTTGTCTACTTTATAAGTAGGTTGAGCAATAGGAGACCTTAGAGGTCGAGATGTGGGAACAACAGAAGAAGGACCAACTCCACGTGTGTGCTTTCCCTTGCCATACAAGGTGGGTCAGGGAACTATGGGAGAAATAGGGAGCTGAAAGGCTTGTGGCTTAGATTTATTCAACAAAGTTTCCTTTCCCTTTCTTGTGCTAAGCATAGTAGGAGGAACAAAGGAAACCATTGAAGGTTGCAAAATACAACAAGAAGAAGAAGGTCCTTTTATGAAAAAATGCTTTCCTACAACCTTCGAAGAAGGTGCAAAAGGAAAAGAATGATGATGTGTGTGCATGGAAGCCTTCATGGAAATAACATGAGAAGAAGGTGAAAAAATAGCATAGGGGCTGAACCTCCAATCTTGAACCTAAAGTAGGCCTTTTAGAACAAGTCCCCTCAAGGTGGTAAGGGTCCAATTGGAGTGAGCCAAAAATGATCTAGATAAAAGCCTCCATGCAACATGAGTGGTTTATATCTAGTATCCTAAATAGTATGCACAGTGCCATCATAGAGAAATTTAAAATATTTGTAGACAATTGAAGCGACCACATTCATGGAGACTAGCCATAGAATTCCTAGTCTTACATGGAATAGGTCAGATTTAGGAATCACAACAAATGGAATGTCAAGAGATTTAGGTCCAACGAGGAATGAAAAAGAAATAGAACCAATGGGTGGGACACAGAGACCATCATGAGTATGGAGCATGGTCTTCAACTCCTCTTACCTTCTCCTTATGCAAATTTTTGATAAAGAGGGCCTCCTCCATAATGAAATTGACTTGACTAGTAGGTTCAACCATAACACTGGTCATGATGTTACTATTGACTTGAGTTGGGATGTATAGAGAACAAGGTTACCTATTAAGGGGAATGCAAATTTTATGTTATGTGTCTTATCCATTACTTGTAGGAGGAATATAAGTGAACAAGACCATGCTCACATACTTAGAAGGTCTAGGATCAAAAGATGAAGAAGTAGATGCTATTAAATTGGTAAAGTGGGAAGGAAATAATGACTAAAAGGTCCTATCTAGGATATACAAAATTTCTAGGGGAGGCCTCAATAATCCACAAGGGTATGTGAGGCCCAAACCATGAACACTAGCATATCTACAAGCATGAGCTAGGAGCTAGACAAAATCTCAAACCAACTCTTCACCTTTTTTCCTAAATCACCAAGAGCCCCAAGGTTGTGCTAGACACAATGTGTCTAGATTGGGGTACAACTTTCATTCTCCCCCTTCTATACCCATTGAAACATGTGGTTGAGGTTGTCCCTAGGTGTGATGAAATCCCTAATTAAGCATCCTAAATGTAAAGGTAAGTACTAGGATTTTTTGATCCCTAGGCTCATAGAAGGTGTAAGGGGAGATCATACACAAAAAACTAGCACACCTTAGGATCTAGTCTAAAAAACAAAAATGAATTGTGAGACTTTTTATCTCCAAGACTGCACTAAGTGTAAGGAGATAGAATACTTCTATATAATTCCACAAAAGCAACAAACAAAGTTCATTAACCTCTAAAATAACATTAATGCCTAAATTAGTGGAAAATAAAAAAATTTTGGACCAAAAAATCGACAAGAATATAATTAGTAGCTCCCTTTTATTTTCACTTTGACTAGTGAAAAAAGTTGCACCACTTAGTTCCAAGATCCAACAAATAAGTTAGTGGAACAACTAAAATACAAACTCAAAACTCTAAAACAACAAAAGTACAGAAACATAGATAACCTGTGCCAAAAGATTTACGTACAAATTTACAGAGTGTAGGCACATAAATTATTTCTAATAAAAAATAAAAAATATATTTCTACCTCACAATGCAGACATGACGAAAAAAATGCAGGTGCAACAATAAAAATGATGACACAATTCTAAATTTGAGTACCAACACCTACAAGAAGAATTGAATTTCTTGTAACACAGAGGGTTAAAACTAAAAAGGAATCCCCACAATGGATAAAAATCCTACAAACAAGATCTAGAAATCCATAAACCCTAAAGGCAAATGCAAAGAAGCACAAGTGTTGAATCAAGATTGTAGGCGCCACTATTGATAATCAAGGTGAAGAAAGCTTGCAATATGAACTTAAATGAGTGAATGCAAATCTGAAATATGTAGATTAACCTTAGCCTTAGTGTGAAGAAAGAATGAGAGAGAGAGATAGAAAAATCATAACACATGCAATAACAGATTTACGTGGAGAAACCCCGAAGGGAAAAAACTCCACCACCGAAAGAGAGGCAAGCATATTACTGATAATCTCAAATATTACATGCAGCAATAGACTTCTCTTATCATTCCCTGTAAATCTAGCAGCAACCTGTTACCCTACAAAACTAAATACTTTTTAATTACTCTAGCTCAAGGCCCCAATTTATAGAGATTTGTGAGGATGAAAACCACCATGGTTTCACCAAACAATAGGCAGAAATACCACCTAGAAAAACCCATGCCTCCCTACTCGAAATGGTCAAAACATACCAAAAATAGCCTTGTACAACTGTCATAAGGCATCTTTCATGCATGGGCGCCTGGGGTCCAAAAATAGCATATTCTATCATAGGAATCTGTCATATTGTCATAGCATCTTATGACAACTATCATGCATGTCATAGATGCTCTTTAACCTTATTTTGACCCAGCAACCTTATTTTCCGAAGATTCCAAAGGTGGGATATGGCTATCTTCTCCTTTCCAAAAAGGACAAATGAGTAGCAATGTACTTTACATTTTACATTGTCTCTCTTTCTGCTGATTAGTCAAACGGTTCACCTCTTATGGGTAAATTTACAAAAGACATTAGGAAAACAATTAATTAAAAGATTTACAAGGTTGATGTCACCTAAATCCTAAAATTCTCCCACTTGACATTAAACATTGTAAATTACACCCATAGAGATACATCAACATGAAATTAAGTACAATGATCAAGGCCCATGGCCTTTTTGCACCAAGAAAACTTATCCATGGTTACTGGATTCATGAGAGAATCTACAACATTATCCAAAGTGTCAAATTTTTCAATCAAGACCTGTCCATTCTCGATGTTTCTGGCACAAAGTGATCTTGAACATCAACATGCTTGAAATGCAGGCATGATGCATAGGATTTTAAGAAACATATGGCACTTCGACTATCACATTAGATCCTCACTATCACGCAATCAAAACCAATACCATTACCAAGTATCTATAACCAAAGCTGCCTCCTTAAGGGCGTAATGTATCCAACTATACTTGATGGTAGAAAAAGCAGAAGCTGTAGGTTGTCTTTTACTCATCCAACTCATTGCTCCTCCAAACAAAGTAAACACATAGCCACTAGCGGACCTTCGACTGTCCAAGTCACCTCCCCAATCTGCATCAACAAAACCATGTATGTCCAATGACTTATCAACATTGTCACTACCATGATAAACCAAAAAGTAATCATAAGTTCCTTGCAAATATCTAAATACCCTTTTAACAAAAGTCCAATGTTCTTTACCAGGGTTAGACATAAACCTGCTTAGAACTCCCACTTTGGCAGGGCTATATTTGGTCCTGAGTACAAACCATTACATACATTAAATTACCAACAACACTAACAAGGAACTTTAGACATTTCATCAATATCATGTCCAATTTTAGGACATGTCTAAACTCAACTTAGTACCAACGAAATGGAGATAATTTATTTGGTTTTATAGTCAAATTATATATTAAACCTTTGCAAAATAGTGTTAACATACTTACTGGAAGCTTAACCAAAGCTTTTGTGAGACCTTGATCCTAATAATTTCCATCCCAAGAATATATTTGCTTGGCCTAAATCTTTCATATAAAATGTGCGAGAAAATTTGGTTTAAGTTCCCTGTCAGCTAGCCTTATTGTTACCAATGAACAACATATCATCCACATATAAGATAATAATAAGTGCTCGATTATCAATAACTTTAAAATAAACAGTGATCATACTTCACTTCTAACAAAACCCATATTTATTGCAAATTAAATTTAGAGCTTCGTACCACATCCTAGAGTGACTATTTCAAACCATGTAAAGAGACCTTTTTTTTTTAACTTGCAAGAGCCAAGTGTTTCTTTCCTTTCTGAAAAGCCGAGTAGGGTTGTTTGCATATAATTTCTTCCTTGAGATCCCCATGCAAGAAAGCAGTTTTAAAATCCATTTGTTCTATTTCTAAATCATAAGCAACAACAATGGATAAAAGGAATCTAATAGAAGTTAACTTAGCAACATGACATAATATTTCACCAAAATCAACTCCCTCTCTCTGGGAGTATCCCTTGGCCACTAATTTGGCCTTGTCTTGTTCTCCCAGCGTAATGCGCAAGCATATTTTTATATATCCACTTACAACCAACCTTTTTGCTTCCTTTGGGAAAACTAACAAGATCCCAAGTGTCCGCAGTTTTTTCAAACTACATCATCTCATCATGCATGGCACATCAGGATCACATTCTTAGAAGAGAGCCTTACAGAAAGATCTAGGTTCATCAATAGTACATAACAAAACAAATTTACAATGAAAATCAGGTGGGTTGTACCTGTCAACTGGATTTCATTGTCTTGTGGATCTTCTCAAAGGTGGAGTAAGAGGTTCCTCCTCATGTTCATCCTCATTGTTTTCAACTTCTTCTGTTACAACGGATTCATCAGAACTCTCTTCTTCTTCTCCATCTTCTTGTCCATCTCTCTGTTCTTCCACATGTGCATCTTCTTTCTTAGTTTCAAAATGCATTGTCTTTGACTTTTCCTTTGGTTGCACATCTTCAGAGTTAGCTCTAAATTCCCTGAAAATAATATCTCTAGAAAATATCATCTTTCAAGTTAGTGGATTCCAAAGTTTATAACCTTTAACATTTTCACCATAACCTACAAAGATGCATTTTATGACATTTGGATCAATTTATACAGCTTCTCTTGACACATGAACAAAAATCCTCACAACCAAGACATTAAATGTGAAGCTGAAGGCTTTTACCCAACCACATTTCATAAGAATTATTATCAAGAAGAGCTTTACAAGGAGATCTATTAATTAAATAACAAGCGATCTTGGTAGCTTAACTTAAAGAATTTATCTAATAGCACTACTTAACATGCTCCTGGCTCTTACATTAATGTATGGTTCATTCTTTCTGCTACCCCATTTTGTTGGGGTGTGTAAGGTGTAGTCTTTTGCCTAACAATTCCTGCATGTTTGCAAAACTCATCAAATTCCTTAGAACAATATTCACCCCCATTGTCAGATCTCAATACTTTTATATTATAATCTGTTTGCTTTTCAACCAATGCCTTAAATTCCTTAAATTTTGCTGAAAACTTCAGATTTAATATGCATAAAAATATAAATCCAAGTATATCTTGAGTAATCATCAATGGAAGAAACATAATAAGGGTCTGCAAAGAATCGTATCCATAGACAACACACATCCGAGATGAATTAGTTCTAACAATCCATTAGCTTTATTAGTTCGCCCGAGGAAATGATGACTGTTTGTTTACCAAACACAATTCTCCACATAAATCATTTTTACCAACAGAATAATCAGAAATATCGTCTGCTAGTTTCTTATCAAGTATGGTCCTAAGACCTTTTTCACCAATGTGACCCAATCTATGGTGCCACAACATACATGCATTTTCAGTGCTAGTTACAAAAGAGGAGTTACATAAAGTAGAGGCATGTAGCGTAAATAAATTCCCTATATGAGATCCTTTAGCAACCACCAAACTCCCCCTTACCATCCTGCAACTAGACTTGTCAAATGTCACATGCATCCTAGAATCATTCAACTTGGAAACCAAAATTAAACTTTTTGTAAGTCCTGGAATATGTAAAACATCATCAAGGATTTTAACCCTCCCATCATTGAAACACAACTTTACCTTTCCTTTACCAATAACCTTTTGTGAGCTATTGTCACCCATGAAGACCTCTCCTCCATCATATTCTTTGTATGTAGAAAACCCCTCCTTATGAGGAGTCATATGGAAGGAAGCACCTGAATCAATAAGCCAAGCATCATTACAAACTGTGTTAGCTGAAATAATCAAAGCATCAGAATCACCGTTATCAGAGGACTTTTCTGTGGAGGAATCTGCATTCTTTTTCTTGTTTCTACATTCCTTCTTCACATGTCCCTGTTTACCATAGTTCCAACACTTCACTCTGCTCTTTCCAGGGGTCTTAGATTGTCCTTTAGACTTATCCTTCTTCTTATCCCCTTTAGGCTCTTTCTCCTTGGGCCTACCTCGCACATGCAAGGCATCTTGGGAGCCACTGCACATGGTCTTTCTCCTCATCTCCTCTAAAAGAAGTATGGGAATAATAGTATCCAACTTAGGTTCTGCACCACCACTTGTTATAGCAATAACTAAATTTTCCCAAGATTCTGGCAAAGAGCAAATCAATAAAATGCATTTATCCTCATCTTCTATTTTAACATCAATAGATGCAAGCTGACTTATAATCAAATTAAAAGTATTCAAATGTTCAGCAATAGATTCACCATCCTTCATCTTTAATGAATACAAACATCTTTTGAGATACAACTTGTTAGACAAACTCTTAGTTTGGTAGATTTCACCTATCTTCCTCCAAAGCTTGTATGTTGTGTCTTCTGAAGAGACATTCAGGAGGAAAAATTTTGTGAGACACAACCGAATAGTCCCTCGAGCCTTCTTGTCTAACTTATTCCAATCTTCATCCGACAAGGTTGAAGTAGATGGATTCTTATCAATTGAAACTGGTAACCACTAATCTCTTTCCTCAAGAAGATCCTCCACTTTCAACTTCCACATCTCGTAACCAATTCCATTGAACTTCTCAATATATAGGCAAGAGGTGGAGGCCATGGTATGCAATCTTTCATATATCTGCAAAACCCACAACACCTGCAAAAACCTTCTACACTTTAAAGTAAAGCGTCCATTCCTTAACATAGTAGTTAGCTCACGATGCAAATGTTGATAATCCAGGGTGAAGATTGCAATATGAACTTAAATGTGTGAATGCAAATCTGAAATATGTAGATTAACCTTAGCCTTGGTGTGAAGAATGAATGAGAGAGAGATAGAAAAATAATAACACATGCAACAACAAATTTACGTGGAGAAACCCTAAAGGGAAAAAACTCCACCACTGAAAGAGAGGAAAGTATATTACTGATAATCTCAAATATTACATGCAGCAATAGACTTCTCTTGTCATTCATATGAAATCAATAACATCTGTTACTGCCAAAGCGGATTTAATAACTCTGGCTCAAAAATTTTGAATTTATAAAGATTTGTGAGGATGAAAACCACCATGATTTCACCAAACAATAGGTAGAAATACCACCTAGAAAAACCCATGCCGCCCTCCTTGAAATGGTCAAAAAATACCAAAAATAGCCTTTTATAGATGCTCTTATAGCTTTCATAAGGCATCTTTCATGCATGGGCGCCTGGGGTCCAAAAATAGCATATTCTGTCATAGCAATCTGTCATACTGTCATAGCATCTTATGACAACTGTCATGCATGTCATAGATGCTCTTTCAACACCCTATTTTGACCCAACAACCTTATTTTAGAAGATTCCAAGGTGGGACGCCTAGCTATCTTGTCCTTTTCCAAAAGGACAAATGGTAATGGTAACACTGCATTTACATTGTCTCTTTCACCATTGTTAGTCAAACAGTTTCACCTCTTATGGGAAATGTACAAAACACTTTAGGAGAATAATAAATTAAAGGATTTACAAGGTTGATGAAACCTAAATCCTAATAGCCACCCTATAGAGGAAGCACTAATGTAAAATAAAAGTATCAAACCACAGTCACAAGCGTCATTTTGGGAACATATGTGAAACTTGAAAAAAATAAAACAAAAAATATTAGTAATAGGGACGTGGGTCCCATCAAGTGTGCTAAAAAAAAAAGAAAAAGAAAAATGATTGAAGAAAAAAAACTAAATAAAGTGAAACAAACACAAAACCTTTACCTCAAACCACCTTCTTTCTCTTTGATTGAGCTTGTTTAGTAGAGTGCACCTTAGCTCCACTTGATATGCTCTTGATTATAATATATTAGGATGTGGATTGCTCAATGGAAAAACCAACATAACTTTGGTATGAAAAGTAAATTGTGATAGCAAAATAACATATACTTAGTGGCAAAAGACTTGATGAAAATGAAGGGTGAAGCCTTCAATTTATAGATTCATGTTGAAAGAGATCTAGAGGGCCAAGATTTTTCCAAAATATCAAGGGATTAGACTAAGAGTTTCTCTTAAGAAAAAGGTAATGGAAAAGTGTCACATGAGGGTTAATTGATAGTTAAGGTTAAATAATAGAGATTATACAAGAAAATGGGAGATTGTGGTGTGATTCTCTTCTTCCTATTTTGAGGGAGGTGAGAATTTAAAATAAATTTCATTGAGAAGAGGAAGGTTACTCCATGCCAACTCAAATTTTAAGGTGAGCTTTGTCCTTAGTGGATTTATGAGAAGTGGGGTGGAGAATAATTGAACAAATGTGCAAGCTTGCACATGTGAAGAGAAAGGATACATAATAGATGATAACAAGGCTAGGAGCTGGAAGAATATTTAATTAGAAAAATACTAATGGAAGTTTAGTAAGTGATCAATTATATAATTAATATAGTATTAATTAATTAATGAGTTTAGAAGAATTTAGAAGTCGGGGCTAAGGTTAATAATTAAATTAATTAACCTTTAGAAGAAGGGAAACATGAAATTAATTAATTAGAAGAATAATAGGCAATTAATTAAATAAATTTAGGGAATAGTGGTTTATGGCCAGTTAATTAAAATTATAAATTTTAATTAACTATGTAATAAGGAAAGATTTGGGGTGTCTATGGTACCTTAAATAAAGTGGTCCTCTTGGATCCTATATAACATTTAATTTTTGTTTCATTTATTCTCGATGCTCATGGCTTAATTTTCATTTTTATTCATTATTATGATTATGGTTATGTGTGTTAATACTCCTTTCAAGTACCTTGAGTATTTAGTGGTTATATTTTTTTCTCCTCATTAATGGGGGTATATGCCAATACAAATTCTTTTATATTATGTATTTTAGGTTACAAGTTGCCTATAGATTTGAGGAGGAATCCCCTAATTCTTCTTCCATTTTGAAGGCATTTTTTTACTTTTATATGGTTTTCTTGACATAATTAGGATATATTATTTATTAATATTCTATAACAATTATAGACCAAGTTAATATCTTTTAAATTACACTAAATAGTCATAATCTGATCTAAATCAACATATGAAGAGTTGAGGCTAGAAACACAAGTAGGCACATGAAATGGAAACAATAATAGGAAATTAAATATGCAAGTAATAAACTATGAATAGGAAATTTGAAATAGAAAACAAACAATCTAGATGTATTTGGAAACTTAAATATGATAAATGAATGGTTTTAGAATATTGTCAAGAAGATTTGATCAAAGTTAGAAATTATAGGATCAATCCTCCACGAGGTGTAGGTGTCTAAGGTGTTCAACAACCTCAATCAAGAAAATCCCACCATGTATCCATAAATAATGTTGGAATGACATCAAATTAGGAACACAAATTGATGTGTACATATATTATCATATTTAGGTACCTAGGGTAAACATATAACTTCAATCAAGTATCCACAAATAATGTTGGAATGATGTCAAATTAGGAAGTTAGATGGAACTTGATGTGTATATATAAATTATCATATTTAACTACCTAGGGTAAACATATAAAAGAATGTAAATACAAAATCCTCTATGAAAACCCAATAAAAAATAGCCAATAAAAATAATAATTTTCAAAAAATAGGAAATATTTGCCAATAGAAATTAATATTTATTTCCAAAAAAGAAAGATTTTCCAATATTTTATCTTTTTTTAGGGGGTTTCTTAAAGTTATCAATGTTGGGTAATAGAAAGATGTACAATGGTGGTAAAGAAACAAATACCTAGGCAGCACAAATCAAACCCTAGGTGTAATAAGGATGGATGGAAACAAAAGGAGATGGGAAATAACAAAATTAGAAAGATAATATAAATTTTTCTAATGGATTTTGTGAGGTAAATAACTTAATAAAAAGTGTATATAAACTTAGTGAGTGAAAATGAGGGCATTTTGGCTTCTAAGGGAGGGGGATATGATATAAATTAGCTGGGATGAAATATCCAAGAGATGATTAATCAAGGGAAAGGAGAAGATACATGACTCCAAATATACAACAATACACTTGAATGGATGTATGAATGAAAAGAAATATATTTTTCATCAAAAACCTTTGATTTCCTTAAATTAAAGAAGGGGTATAAATAGGTTTTTACTAGGTTTTAAAGAAAGTAATTATGAAAACATGGTGGTTGAGAAGTTATACATTAAATTTAGTTTTGATTGAAAATAATAAAATAACAAACCCACTAGAGCCAATGATAGGTAAGGTGTATGGGAAATAACTTATATGTCCTTAAGTGCTAGAAGGTTCAAATTTCTAGGGGAAGCTAATGGGATCATCCTAAAGTGGGTGAAAGTGGTGTTTTGTATTTATGTTCAATGGGGAAAATTTATGGTTATATGTTAAAAAAATTGAAAACAAGGGTCTATAACACATAAAAGAGAAACATACAAATTAAATGTTAGGTGAACAAGGATAAGCATGAATAGAAAAGGATAAACAAGGCTTATACAAATGGGAAATCTAAATCACATAAGGCTAAGCAAGGATTATTGATGCTAGACAAGGCGTGAATAAGAATTTAATAAGGGCAAAAAATATATATACTAATTTAGGGACATATAAAATGAGTACAAAACATTATAAAAAAAGTTGTAATATATGCAATATCTATTATGAAAAATTTCCCTCACTTTAGCATGCAGAAATAAAAGATGATGTTAAAGTTGATGAAGCATGCTGAAATAAAAGAGTATTGTAAACAAAATTTAAATATAGAGGATTAAAAAAAGATAGATGTTAGTCTTCAGATTTTGTTTTTTGTTTAGTTCAAAAACATGTTGTTGATCATATAATGCATCCAAAATATTATTTGACTATATCCATACTATTGATAATCAAGGTGAAGAAAGCTTGCAATATGAACTTAAATGAGTGAATGCAAATCTGAAATATGTGGATTAACCTTAGCCTTAGTGTGAAGAAAGAATGAGAGAGAGATAGAAAAATCATAACACATGCAACGACAAATTTACGTGGAGAAATCTTGAAGGGAAAAAAACTCCACCGCAGAGAGGGGCAGAGTATATTGCAGTAATCTCAAATATTACATGCAACAATAGACTTCTCTTAATAAATTCCTTTAATAAATCCAAGCAACACCTTGTTACCACAATGGAAACTAGTTCTTTTTAATTACTCTACCTCAAGACATTTATAGAGATTTGTGAGGATAGAAACCACCATGGTTTCACCAAGCAATGGAGTAGCAATACCACCTAGAAAACCCACCTCCCTCTTTGGGAAATGGTCAAAAATGCCAAAATAGCTCACTACGGATGCTCTTACAACTATCATAAGGCATACTTTCATGCATGGGCACCTGGGGTCCAAAAATTACATATTCTATCATAGGAATTTATCATACTGTCATAGCATCTTATGACAACTGTCATGCATTTCATAGATGCTCTTACAACACCCTATTTTGACCCAACAACCTTATTTTAGAAGATTCCAAGGTGGGATGCCTAGCTATTTTGTCCTTTTCCAAAGGACAAATGGTAACAGTAACACTATATTTACATTGTCTCTTACACCACTGTTGGTCAAACAATTTCACCTCTTATGGGTAAATGTACAAAACACTTTAGGAGAATAATAAAAATAAAGGATTTACAAGGTTGATGACACCTAAATCCTAACATTCTCCCACTTGACATCATACATTGTAAATTACTCCCATAGAGATACAATTACATAGAATTAAGTACAGTGATCAATGTCCATGGCCTTTACAAGAAGAACTTTAAAGTGATAAGCCGTAAGAGAGATCTGTAGCATTATCAAAGTGTCAACTTTTTCAATCAAGACTTGTCCATTCTCAATCATTTCTCACACAAAGTGATACTGAACATCAACATGCTTAGTACGAGCATGATACATAGGATTTTTAGCCAAACATATGGCACTCTGACTATCACATCCGATCCTCACTATCCTACAATCAAAACCAATACCATTACCAAGTCTCTATAACCAAACTGCCTCCTTAGAGGCATGTGTAGCAGCCATATACTTTGCTTGATGGTGAATAGAAGCAAGCGTAGGTTATCTTTTTGCTCATCCAACTCCTTTGCTCCTCCAAAACAAAGTAAACACATAGCCACTAGTGGACCTTGACTATCCAAGTCCACTTGCCCAATTGCATCAATAAAACCACAATATGTCCAATGACTTATCAACATTGCCACTACCATGATAAACCAAATAGTAATCAGAAGTGCCTTGCAAATATCTAAATACCCTTTTAACAAAAGTCCAATGTTTTTTACCAAGGTTAGACATAAACCTGCTTAGAACTCCCACTGCTTGGGCTATATCTGGTCTAGTACAAACCATTGCGTACATTAAACTACCGACAACACTAGCATAAGGAACTTTAGACATTTCATCAATATCATCATCCGATTTAGGACACATGTCTAAGCTCAACTTAGTACCAACAGGAAATGGAATATTTACTGGTTTACAACCCTGCATATTAAACCTTTGCAAAATAGTGTTAACATACTTACTCTAACTTAACCAAAGCTTTCTGTGAACCTGATACCTAATGATTTCCATCCCAAGAATATATTTAGCAGCCCCTAAATCTTTCATATAAAATGTGCCAGAAAGTTGAGTTTTAAGTTCCCTTATCATTGCCTTATTATTACCAATGAACAACATATCATCCACATATAAGACAATAATCAATATTCGATTATCAATAACTCTAAAATAAACATAGTGATCCTCTTTACTTCTAACAAAACCCATATTTAATGCAAATGCATGAAACTTCTAGTACCACATCCTAAGTGACTGTTTCAAACCATATAGAGACCTTTTTAACCTACAAACCAAGTGTTATTTTCCTTTCACAACAAAACCATTAGCCTGTTGCATATAAATTTCTTCCTCTAGATCCCCATGCAAGAAAGTAGTTTTAACATCCATTTGTTCTATTTCTAAATCATAAGCAGCAACAATGGATAAAAGGAATCTAATAGAAGTTAACTTAGCAACAAGAGAGAATATTTCACCAAAATCAACTCCCTCTCTCTAGGAGTAGCCCTTGGCCACTAATCTGGCCTTGTACTATTCCAACTTTCCGTCTGCACCAAAATTATTTTTATATATCCACTTACAACCAATGGCCTTTCTTCCTTTGGGAAAACTAACAAGATCCCAGGTGTCATAGGTTTTCAAAGACATCATCTCATCATTCATGGCCTGCATCCAAGACACACATTCTTCTAAAGAGAGAGCCTCCCTAAAAGATCTAGGTTCATCATTAGTACATAACAAAGCAAATTTACAATGAAAATTAGGTGGGCTATACTTGTCAACTGGATTTCGTTGTCTTGTGGATCTTCTCAAAGGTGGAGTAAGAGGTTCCTCCTCATGTTCATCCTCATTGTTTTCAACTTCTTCTATTACAACAGATTCTTCAGAACTCTCTTCTTCTTCTCCATCTTCTTGTCCATATCTATGTTCTTCCACATGTGCATCTTCTTGCTTAGTTTCAAAATGCATTGTCTTTGACTTTTCCTTTGGTTGCACATCTTCATAGTTAGCTCTAAATTCCCTGAAAATAACATCTCTAGAAAATATCATCTTTCGTGTT
>VDFB02053177.1:28088-82572 GCA_007258455.2 Sequoia sempervirens | reverse complement strand
GTAGTGTGGAAAAGTATAAGGCGAGGTTGGTTGCGAAGGGGTATTCCTAGGTAGAGGGAATTGATTATGGAGAATTTTTTTCTCCTGTAGCTAAGTTGACGTCTATCATATTTCTTTTGTCACTTGCAACAACGTATGAATTAGAGATTGAACAGATGGATGTGAAGACTATAAAGCTGAAAATGATCGTGTTCTTATTATTTCTCTCTATGTTGATGATATGTTGTTCATAGGCAATAATAAGTTAATGATTTCTGATTTAAAGTCTTAGTTGTTTGCAAAGTTTGAAATGAAAGATCTTGGTGCAGCCAGGTATATTCTAGGAATGGAAATAGCCAGGGACAGGAAGAGTAGAAAACTTTGGCTTAATCAGAGTAAGTATATTAATATTGTTCTGGAAAGATTTTGTATGATTGAGTGCAAGTAGCTAGTTGTTCCAATTTTGTAGGGAACGAAGCTATCTATTGAAAACTGTCCAAAATCTCCTACTAAGATGGAGGACATGACCAAAGTTCCTTATGCTAGTGTAGTTGGCAGTTTAATGTATTCAATGGTCTATACAAGGCTAAACTTTTCCCAAGTAGTGGGAGTTCTTAGTTGTTTTATGGAAAATTCTGGAAGGACACACTGGGATGTTGTGAAAAGAGTGTTTAGATATCTGAAGGG
This sequence comes from Sequoia sempervirens, assembly GCA_007258455.2. NCBI lineage: Eukaryota > Viridiplantae > Streptophyta > Pinopsida > Cupressales > Cupressaceae > Sequoia > Sequoia sempervirens. The sequence continues at coordinate 81,906 of VDFB02053177.1, read as the reverse complement.
AACTTCAGAATATGCTTTGTGTTACCATGGAAATTTGGTTGAATCATGTAGGACTCTCAACATTCGAGGCTATGTGGATTATGATTGGGTAGGGGACATTGACAACAAAAGATCCACCAATGGATATATTTTCATGATGAATGGTGGTGCAATTAGTTGGATGAGCAAGTGGCAGGCTATAGTCACTTTGTCCACTACAGAGGAAAAATACATGGCAGCAACACACACCTGTAAAGAAGCAATCTAGTTAAAACGTTTGTGTTCTAACATTGGGTTTGATGCAGAGCAAATTACAATTTATTGTGACAGTTAGAGTGCTATTTGTTTAGAAAAAAATCCTACTTTCCATGCCAGGATGAAACATATTGATGTGTAGTATCATTTTGTATGAGATATGGTGGAGGATGGAAAGGTCTCTTTAGAAAAAGTGGATACTCTGGAAAGTGTTGCAGATACATTAACAAAACCAGTGAGCACAGACAAGTTCAAGTGGTGTGCCAGTTCGATGGCCCTTGGAGCCCATGACCTTCATTAACTTGGAGTTTGAAGGAAGCCAGTAAGTCTTTGTCAAGTGAGAGATTGTTGGAAGTTGTGCCTCAAATTGCTGGCTTGTATCACAGTTCAAGTCTTCTTTATTGGCCGATCATTGGAATTCTTAAGTGTGTAACCTTGTCACAGAGTTTGAAAGTTTTGTAACTTCCCAACTATTTGATTGTTGGAGTTCCTAAGTTTGGAACCTTGTCACAGAGTTTGAAATTTTTGTAATTCTCTGACTAACCAACTTCCTTCAACTTTACCAACTGGGATATGTGGCAGTCACCCGTGATATCATGATAATTAAAGATCTTGTGATTTATGATCACGCATTGGCAGGCAACCGTTGAGATCAAATGATGATTGATCAACGGTCACACAAAGTCATCCCCTTCAACTTCATTTGATGGAACACGTGGAAATTTCCCATGATATCATGATCAGCCATAGCTGTGTGATGGGGTCATCGTGAGATGGCGGGGAACGACTGAGATCAAACGAGCCGACGGATGTGGGGACCACTTTGAGTTCTGGGAGACTTGTTGGGAATATTGTAGATTCGAGTTTGATTCTATGGAAATGCACGAGAAGTGGACACATGAATGGTGGAGACCACAAGGAATGATCAATAGTTCAGTGAGATGGTCAAATGTGATACAAGTAAGTTGGTAAAAGACTAACTCGCAGATACCTAAAGTCTTCAGGATTTTGTTTATTAACTAATGACTATTAATATTTCACGTCAATGTGGGATATTTTCGATGGACATATCAAAGTGACATTAACTGTCGATAAAATCTCCTAGACTTTTTCCGATGGATAGTTACGTCTGTCCTACATGGTGTGCTCTGAGCCAATAAGAGAAGCAGAATGTGAACCATTGGTAGTTGAATAGTTGTGACTGTTCCTGTGTGGAAGATGAATAGGTTGAGGGAAAATGACTATGATCGAGATGATTGAATGGCGAACAATTGGACAGTGTGAAGAGTTGTTCTAATCTGAACACGGATTTGATCTGAGTGACTTCATTGTGTATTGTCTGAGAGCATTGTGAGATTAATGTTCTGTACAAGACAGATTAGTGAATGTTGCTGTTGTAAATTGACATCAAAAAGTTAAATATGATCTTTGTATGTAATATTCTTTATTGTAATACAAAGAGGTTTTCTATTATTCTTTTCTAGTGTATCTTATTGGACTGTAGTTGAAAATTTAAAGGCATATATGCATTCTTCCCTGAGGTTTTTACATTAGGAGAGTTTGTTTCGAACCTAAGCTTTCCTTACAAGAGAGATTAAGAGAGTGTGGGAGAGAGTGGGAGAAGGTGGGAGAGAGGGTGTGAGAGAGTGGGAAAGAGTGGGAGAGAGGGTGATAGAGAGTGGGAGAGAGTATAGACAAGGAGAGAAAATAAATCTATAAAAAAGCCAACTTTCTCATAACGCAAGTGAATTTTGAAGAAGTAGATGTACATGACTATTTTAGCATGGAGAGAGTGGGAGAGGGTGGGAGAGAGGGTAGAGGAGATGGAGGGAGAGAGTGGGAGAGAGGATGGGAGAGAGAGTGGGAGAGAGGATGGGAGAGAGGAAGAGGGTGGGAGAGGCAGGGGTGAGAGAGGGGAGAGAGGGAGAGGGTGGGAGAGAAGAGAGAGTGGGGAGAGAGATAGTGGGGTAGAGGGAGAGAGAGGGAGGAAGAGAGTGGGAGAGGGTGGGAGAGAGTGTGAAAGATTGGGAGAGAGGTTGGGAGAGAGTGGGAGAGAGTACCTAAGAAATTGTAATGATATTTATTGAAATATTGAAATTTGGTGTAGGGGCACCAAGGTTCTTGAGAAAATTTGGTTCATGGAAGTCTTTTAAGTTAGTTTTGTATTTTGAGTTTTGTCAATTGAATAAGGTCATATTAGACCAATTGATTTATAATGTAATAAGTGATGCTAGTTACAAAAAAAAAAGTTAGGCATGATTGGAAATATGTAGAATAATTTTAAAGGCTATTTAAAGCCTCTTGAAGGCTTAGACACAATGTAATTTTGGAGTAGGAGCACCTAGTCTCCTAGTTGCAAATTTTCACTTTTTGAAGGTTGATAGGCAGTAAATAGATTAGATTAAGGTATTTTGTGTTTATTTATGCTAAATAAGGTCAATCAAGACCATTTAAGGTGTATTAGGATGAGTTTTTGAGTCTTGGTGGTCAAATGTGCAAAAAATGCATTCTTGCTACAAAATTATCAATATTTAAATTTGTAGCCTTTTGAAGTCAAATATTTGAATTTGTTTGTAAATGTGAAAGAGGTATAAGAGGTTGTAATAGGCCAAATTAAAGGTGTTTGAGTGATTTAGGAGTCCTTAGAGGTCAAAATTAAAAAAAGTTGCAAAATTCATGTAATGTTGTCGTGTAAAAGGTCCAAAATGCAACTTAATGAAGATTAGAAGGTCTTAATGATTAAAAATTAGTTATGGGAATTGGAGGTAGTTGGAATGAAATCAAAACATGTATAATAACCTTCAATTCATTGAAGGAGAGGTTGTTGGTTGATTTGTAACCCATTTTTTTTATCAAGAAGAACGTTATTTTCTAAAACTCTACTGGTTTTTCTCACTTTTCTTGTTGTATAGTCTGTATGGATTCTAAGATGATTTAAAACCTATTGGATGTTGTATATTGATGAATTATATTTCATTTTCACCTATTTAGAGGTTCTAACTCTTTGTATAGTGAAAGTTATCTTGTTTTTACTGCTACTACCTACTTTCATAGTGTTCTTGGATTGAAGGGTTTCATGATGTAATTCAACCCATTCCACTTTTTGTGCCTATTGTATCTTGTGGAATGGGTCCTATAACTTTTAAAATACATGCCTAACCTATTTATAATGTTGTGGAGTCAAGGTTGGGTGTTTGGGATGATGATCTAGGGTTGTAGCAGGGTATTTTCATGATGAAAATGAGGGTTTCAAGTGGTGTTTTGACAAAATGTGTGAAGGACTATCCATGTAATTTATTATTCACCATGTGCAGGGTCTGGTAAGTGTTTTTCGCACTTTTTTTGGGTCCAGAAGGTCTGAGAGATAGGAGTTTCATTAAAACCCCAAGTATTTTTCTTGAAATCAAGGGTTTGTTGTATTAAGGGTCTAGAGGTCTTTGACCTGGAAACAAATCATGGAATTAGAAGTTGTGACACATAATATATTACTGTTTGAGGATTTTGAGTGAAGATATAGTGTTTAAAAGGTCCTCTCTTTGTAAATAGGGCTAATTTAGTAGACTTTGTGCAAGGTGGTCTATTGGATCTTAATGATGGTACAAAGAAACATGGTATGATCTCTTGAAAATTTTCCTTAGGGTTTGTGTTAAAGATTGATTGATGTTTTGTTGGCCATTGGATGGCCTTCTCTAAAAGATAAGACTATTTGATGATATTTAGAAACTATAAGCCTATTATTGTTAGTTGATTCAATTTGGGTGATTGTGATTTCAAGGTTGGTGTCTTGTTGAGGTCTAATTAGTTGATGTTGAAAAGAGTTCCCCCACCTTGAATTGCATCAACAAGACCTCTAACATAACAAACCCCAAAACCCTCTTCTTTCACAAGTTAGGCAAGGGTTTATTAAAAACCCATAATAGAAACCTTCCCACAACCAACCAAAGCCTAAAACACCTTCAAAAATGTTAGAACAAGCTTAAAATTTTAAGAGATATCACTGTCCCAAAAGATTTCTTCAAACCCTAGCTGTAAACCACCATTTTCCACTAAAAAATGCACCATTTGATATTTAGGGCATCACCTAAAGACCCTCTATTCACCTCCCTTGTGCACAAACTTTGCACACATATTTTATAACCATAACTAAGCCTTTCCATTGAGTTATAGAAGCATAAAGTGGGCGAAAGACTTAATATGACATTTTAATGCACTCAAAACCCTTAAAACAAGGTATACAAACTGAACCTCAGTAATTAGCTTCTAAAATGCAAAAAATCACTTGAAATACAACCAAACAAAAACTAAAATGGAGTTAAGTCTATTGCCCATTGAATTCCATCGAAAGGAGAGCACAATCACCCTATACGGAACTGTACAGTTCAAGGAAACATCAGATCCTAAAGTGTGAAAGGGTAGCAATATTTGATGGGGTATTACTCAAATACCATGGCATTTATGAAACCTCCATCTAAACCTACGGGATCATGTTGGGGCCCTTTACAATAACATCTCTCAGTTTGTTATCTCAAAGTGGTTTTCCTGTGGTGTCTAGTTTTCAGTTGATGGAAAAAGTGTCAAATGCAAGTAGTGGAAAGTTGCAACCTGGTGCAACTTTTGTTCTACAACTCGTGTGATCAAATGGACTATTCCTATGTGTCTGAATATGTATGTTTACGCTAAGTATGGTCATCTTTTTCACCCAAACATGTGGAGTCGCTTTGAGCTATGTTCAAACAGATTGATCCCTTAAGGGTCCAATTGCAAAATGGTTGAAAACCTTAGCATGTTGTTACTTGGATACCGTGATGCTTAGAAAATTCTCGTTTGATTCTATAGGATTGCATTGGGCCCATCTACAATAATCTCTCTCAATTTTTGTTATCTCAGAGTGGTTTTCCCATGGTGTTTAGTTTTCAGTTGATGGAAAAAGTGTCAAATGCAAGCAATGGAAAGTTGTAAAGCGGTGCAACTTTTATTTTGCAACTCGTGTGACCAAATGAAATATTCTAAAAAATCTGAATATATATGTTTTCACTAGGACTGGTCCTCTTTCACACCCAAACACGCATAATCGCTCTGAGCTACGTTCAACTGAATCGATCCCTTAAGGGTCGAAAGTGCAAAATGGTTGCAAACTTCAGCATGTTGTTACTTGGATATCGTGATGCTTAGAAGCTTCTCATCTAATCCTATGGGATCATTTTTCTCCCCTCTACAATAATCTCTCTCATTTTTTGTTATCTTGGAGTGGTTTTCCTGTGGTTTCTAATTTTCAGTTGATGGAAAAAGTGTAAAATAAAAGTTGTAGAAATTCACAAAGTAGTACAACTTTCATTTTGCAACTCGTGTGACCAAATAAAATGTTTCAACATGTATGAATAGGTATGTTTACACTAGGAATGGTCCTCTTTCCCACTCAAACACATGGAATCACTCTGAGCTACATTCAATCGGATCAATCCTTTAAGGGTCCAAAGTGCAAAATGGCTGCAAACTTCAACATGTTGTTACTCGGATACCGTGATTCTTAGAAACTTCTCATCTAATCCTATGGGATTGCATTGGGTCCCTCTAGAATAACCTCTCTCATTTTTTGTTATCTCAGAGTGTTTTCCTATGGTGTCCAATTTTTAGTTGATGGAAAAAGTGTCAAATGCAAGCAATGGAAAGTTGCAAAGTGGTGCAACTTTCGTTTTGAAAATTGTGTGACCAAAAAAAATGTTCCAATGCATTTGAATAGGTATGTTTATGATAGGCATCATCCTCTTTTACACCCAAACACGTAGAATCACTCTAAGCTACGTTCAGCCGGATCGATCCCTCAAGGGTCCAAAGTGAAAAATTGCTACAAATTTCAACATGCTATTACTAAAATATCGTGATGATTAAAAAATTCTCATCTAATCTTATGAGATTGGATTGGGCCCCTCTACAATAACATCTCTTGGTTTTTATTATTTTGGAGTGGTTTTCCTGTGGTGTCCAATTTTTAGTTGATGGAAAAATTGTCAAATACAAGTAGTGGAAAGTTGCAAAGTAGTACAACTTTTGTTTTGCAATTTGTGTGACCAAAAAAGCTATTCCAATGAGTCTGAATAGGTATGTTTACGCTAGGCATGGTGATCTTTCTCACCCAAACACACAAAATTACTCCAAGCTATGTTCAATCAGATTGATCCCTTAAGGGTTCAAAGTGCAAAATGGCTGCAAACTTTAGCATGCTGCTACTTGGATACCATGGTGCTTAGAAACTTTTTGTTTGATCCTATGGGATTCGGTTGGGCTCTTCTACAATAAAATATCTTAGTTTTTGTTATCTCAGAGTGGTTTTCCCATGGTGTCTAGTTTTCACTTGATGGAAAAAGTGTCAAATGAAAGCAGTGGAAAGTTGCAAAGTGGTAAAACTTTTGTTCTGCAACTCATGTGACCAAAAAAATTGTTCCAACCTATTTGAATAAGAATGTTTATGCTAGGAATGGTCCTCTTTCATACCTAAACACACATAATTGCTTCAAGCTACATTCAACTAGATTGATTCCTTAAGGGTCTAAAGTGCAAAATGGTTGCAAACTTCAACATGTTATTACTCGGATACTGTGATGATTAGAAACTTCTCATCTAATCCTATGGGATTGAATTGGGACCCTATACAATAACCTCTCTCAAATTTTGTTATCTCAAAGTTGTTTTCTTGTGGTGTCTAGTTTTCAGTTGATGGAAAAAGTGTCAAATGCAAGCAGTGGAAAATTGCAAAGTGATGCAACTTTCATTCTGCAACTCGTGTGACCAAATGGACTATTCCAATCCTTCTAAATAGGTATGTTTCCACTAGGCATGGTCCTCTTTCACACCCAAACATGTGAAATTTCTCTGAGCTATGTTCAACCAGATCGATCCCTTAAGGGTCCAAAGTGGTTTTCCCGTGGTGTTTAGTTTTTAGTTGATTGAAAAAGTGTCAAATGCAAGCAGTGGAAAGTTGCAAAGTGGTGCTTACCAAACAGAATTTTTCAACACGTCTGAATAGGTATGTTTACACTAGGAATAGTCCTCTTTCACACACAAACACATATAATTTATCTAAGCTACATTCAACCAGATCAATCCCTCAAGGGTTTGAGGGTAGTATGTTGAAATAGGCCATTCCACCAATTGTTCAGGCTGTGTCTCAGTGATATGGGTTTGATGTAAGTAGGAAAGGGAGTAAGAAAATAAAATTGGTAAAGACATTGGAAGATATTACTAACGCTGCCCCTATTGAAAATTTAGAATTGAGGCCCCTTAAAAGCAAGGCTAGAAGAGGTGAACAAAATAAATTGCTTGAAAATAAGTTAGAATAGGTTGGAAATAGGGTGAGGTTGTGGAGTTTGATGTGTTCAAAAGGTCTACAAAGATAGGGGAGGTCAAAAGTATGTTATGGCATGACATGCCCTAGTTTGGAAAACAGGGGTTTTGAATGAAAAAGAGAGGTTTGAGGGAGTAAAAGTGGGTAAAGTCAAGGGGCAGCCTAATTTGGTGGTCAATTAAGTTTGTGCAGGCAAAATGAAGAGTTTTGGAATAGGTTTTGAGGTTTAAGTTCCGGTTCGGGGGTTCAGTTCCCCAGTTTGGAAATTTTTTTTGGAGGGGGATTCAGTTTGTTTTGGGTTCATTAGTACAAATATGCAGCCTAGAGGCATGAATTAGGATTAGAATATCACATAACATCATATAAACGATAAAACCACCATAAACTTGAATGCCATTTGAAACATGCATGATAAATATTCATCATTGAAACTTGAATTGTGGTAGCTTGATATACAAATTCTATTGATGCTTGTATGATTTTGAAAAAATAAGCATGTTATGTCTCAAAAATGCAGGTTTGAACCATGAAAGGTTGCCAAGATTTCACAATGTTTCAGGGTAGCAAACAAGGCCAAATGAAGTGAACCTTCTACTCTTCAAGTGTTGCCAGACCTAGGCGGGTGTACTTATATGAGTGAGGTAGAATTGACTTGTGGTTATCTCTCTTGAAATTTTTTGCCCACAATGGCAAATTGGAGTGGACAAATTAAACTGGAATTTGGTCTAAATTGTATACAATATTAAAACTGAAACCTAATATGTTTAGTTAATAGATGTAAAGAATGAATGAAACTAAAAGATAAAAAGTGCAAAGACTAGTGCCTTATTGGGTATGCAGAGTCAAATGAAATCGAAATGGGTAACTTATTTCTAGAGAACATTTAAATTGTTTGGCATACATTTTAGTTTATAACTTGTATAAACATGCAAGACTATGATTACCAAGTTCTTCTTAATGATCCAGATGAAATCTCCTGATTACTATGATCAATTAAAAGGATTTAATCTCTCCTTGAAAGAACCAATTAATTAACCACATAGATACAACAAATGTGCACTGATAAACTAAATATAAACTTGTTATATAAGTTTAAATAACCAGAAAATTCCAACCTTGGAGACAACTTTAGTAATACTTTCAATAAGCACAACAGACAATTGACACCAAAAATATGTTACCACATCAAATGATTTTCATTAATATCTCCATTTTGAAATCATACATTGTAGTCTCTATTCTGTGAAAATTATTTTCCTATCCTATCTACCTATTCTATCTACTCTTCTACCCCCTTCTCTTCATAATCAAAGATGAATATTTATACATCAGTATTTGAAAAGACACGTCGTTTCACATTCAAATGTCAACGATTAGTTGTATTAAGGTTTCTATTAAAATTTGCTGAACACTCACTGAGACATCCTGTAGTCATACCGAACCTCAATTTCTTCGCTGACAGTCATCTTGTGCATGAGGGAGGAAACCCGAGACACAAAATAACACTCACAAAATAGAGAATAATATTTTATTCAGAAATATGGAACTCTTACATGCAGAGGATCTCAAATCCCCGAGCTTTGTATTACATGCAAATTACAGACTTACAGAAAATTACCTAGATTCCCCTTTCGTAGCATGCAAACTCTTTTCTCTAAAATGTTACTCAAAAATCAGAAACTAGCCCATAAATAGACCCCTTTTGGTTTGGAACTAAAAACAACATTCGAGATAAGATTTTTTTGGCAATTTGGCGCGAAAAGTTACAATTTGAAATTCAAAAACTAAGTCCTAATTCAAAAATTGGCAAATTTCCAAAAATCGGCCAAATTCTGGAAGCCATAACTTTTGATTTGGGACTCGAATGGTTTTTCAAGGCAAAAAGTAGAAACTAGAACTTGAATGACTTTCAAACCATGAATGATCTTGACCTGATTCTTTCACCAAAGTGCTTATTTTTCCATCAAGAACCTTCCCATAAATTTTTGTCTTCTCATGCCTTAAAATTGACACTTGCTAAAAATAGCAGTTGAGCAGAAAAAGTAGAAAAGCAATTCTAAAAGTTGGAAACTCTTATTCGATGAAAAGGGCATCCAGAAATGTAAAAACATCTACAAAAAGCAAACAACAGGAACATAAATAGAAAGCATCTTTTTTGGGTGATGCAAGATTGCCCTCACACCATTGGATGCTCCTGCATCAAAGCATCACTATAATGTCCTGCCATCACATTGACATTTTAAGTCTCACTGATAGTGTCCTTTCATCTTGTGTGTCATTGTGACAATTCAAAGTCGGGGAGACGTTTCATAGATTACTTAGTGTCTCACCGAGATATGTTATTTAGTCTCATGTGCTTTGTTGTGACCTTTGGATTCGGGGTGATGTCTCATAGGTTACTTTGTGTCTCACTGAGATATGCCCATTGGTATGTTCTCTGGTCGCTGAGACATATTTTCTTTCTCACCAATGAAAAAACATTCGGCATGACATATGAGTCGGCAGGACTATATAAGTTTACCCTGATAGTCATTTGATTGAATCCTTTTATTCTTTGTTGGCAAGACCGGGTGCATTCACTGAGACTTCATTTGATAGTCTTTAGTCAGCCGATATCTCATTCTGTGCGCTAGTCGGTGAGTCAAAAAGTGTTTGACAAGACCTCATATCGAAGACATTTGGTTTGGCTGAAATGTTTACTCAGGCACCGATCGGTATAACAATATGATTTCGCTATGACTCCTCCCGATGAAATATTTCTCACCAATATGTTCCTTCTATCACCGGTCGGTAAGACATAATGCAATCGGTAAGACCTCATCCCGACAATAGCCATCTTGCTGATGTGATTCTTCTGTCATTGAAACAATGTGTTGTGTCCTGCTGATAGGTACTTATAGATGAATTCCAATCGGTGTGACATTCTAGAAGTCTTTTCGATAGACAACAACAAATATATATCAATAGAAGAATGCATTATGGGTCGGGGAGACCTTGACCATCTCTTGCCGATTCAGACAATTCAGTGAGATATTCAAGACTAGATGGACTTTTTGGAACCACATGGAAAAATATGAGAAAAATGTTGTGAAGAAAGGCCTTTGTGCTTATGATGAGGACTCATTTGGAAACTCATGGGTATGAAACAACTTGTAAAATTTTCAGAATTTTATAATTCTAACAAAGCCAACTGAGTAGAGTTATCAACATTCTTCATAAATATTAAGAATTTTTTAGTACACTAGCCATTTTAATTTCTTCTTGTAGTCTCAACCATTATTTTGTATCATTGTTACATTGATCTTGAGCATGGTAGCTTAATATAGCTCCACAATACAAAATTTGGTTTACCTATGCAGTGTAACAATGGCATAGGCAGATTTTTCCTTCAAACAACTAAAGGATGATTGCACAATTGAAGTGTATAAACACATATATTTTTGTAATATCAAGGACACTCTTTGAAACTACCACGTATTTCTAATCTAAAAGGAAAATTATTTTTCCTAATCTGTATGCAACCATGCTTTTGACATTTTCAAAAAGAGCAAAACTCCCTAAATGATGCAAAGGCATGGCCAAGAAATTTTAACTCTTCACATGAGAGAAGAGAGATGTTGGAGAGTACATCAAGTCAATGAGAAAAAAAGTGTAATGTGTTCTAGTTTGTAGTATTCCTCTTTTTCTCTACAGATGTGATAAATTCTCAGTTCAATGATGTAGAACAATTTTTGAAAAAAGAAAGTTGTGTCACAAATTGCTTTCAATATAAGCAAGCAAAAATGAAAGCTCAACCTCTTGGAATGAAAATTCTTGTTTTCAAAGAAAATGAATAATAATGAGGTAGTTAAGGTGTTTTAAATGATTTAGAGGTCACTTTTAGGGTTCCCTTGGGTGTGAGTTAAAGTCAAATTCCATAAAACATTAAAAAAATGTTCAAAAAAACACTTTTTTGGATGCCTAAGCATGCGGGTTCTATCTTGGTTTTCTTGGGTTCTATTTGGGTTCTACCTGAGTTCTCTTGGGTTAGACCCAAAAATGAAGGACCCTAGTCAAACCCACAGGCGAACCAAACTAGGACCCAAACCACCTGAGCAAACCAGGACCAGAACTGGGGCTAAAATAGAAGAACCCAATAACATAGATAATGTGTCAAGAAGTTGACTACTTCATCTACTCTGAATATTATGTTTTACAAGTGTCAAGTGAAGATTATGTATCCTTTGCTTAATTGAGTTGTTCTAATCAAAGGATTAAATATATTGGAATCTTTTTATCAATCATTTAATGGAATACCAATTGAAAACGTATTTTTTTCTTTTAGATAAAGTTGTTTACCATCAAACAATTAATTTATTCAAGACAAACCATGAAGGACAACAATCATCAATGCTAGGGCTAACCAATTAATAAGTATACACATGAATAAGTCAAGCGTGTACATGTGAATAAGGGAAGCACAAGTAGTCACAAACACGTACACACAAATACATTGTATACACAACTTAATACAAAGTATATGCACAAATACAAGGTATACACATGAAAATGAATTTAAGTCACAAAGTATACATTGGAACACACATAAGTCACAAAGTATACATGTAAGTTATAAAGTATACACTTGAATACACATAACTCATATCTATTGAACTATGAATTTATAATGCAAATATGGACACCATTGACAAAAATGATTTGTATTAACCAAATAGCCATGTGCGCATACATCTTGATATATGTCGATATAAGTATAAAATATAGGTACAAAATAGCCATATAGGCATACAATTTCAAATATATCTAGTACAAAATATGTACAAAACTTCCATGTAGGCATACAACAAATGGCTCTGGAATCAAAATTCATTTCTCTCCATGCTATGGAAATAAATTATTTCCCTTTATTTGTCGATATGATGGCAATAAGTCTATCACTCATTTTTGTTGTGCTCGAGGAATGCTCTTTCTACTCCTCCTACTGTTAAGTTCTTGGTGAAGTTTTAACTATTACAATAAGAAGTAAAGACATTAATATATAGAAATTACATTATAAAAAATGATATATTTAAAAAAATAATCACTTACAACCATCTCACGATCACTCTCTGCGAGGGAAATATTCACACGCCAATGTTGAGATGTGCTCAAGCCCTATATAAACCATCTAAATAGAAATTAAACTACAAATCAATAATGGTTTGATTTTTCACTAGAACTAACATCTATAACAACGAATGTAAATTGAAATTTTGTAATTTTCTCTTACCTCCCTATCAAAGCCATCGAGGATTGTATACTGATGAAACACCAATATCTATTGCCCTCATAACATTTGGAGGTGTTTCGCCCAACATCTAAAAATAAAACAACAAATTATTCAATCACAAAAAGTTACAATAGGGATCCACATCATGACTTATAATGTATGAGATCTAATGAATTTTTTTTTAGTACTTAGAATTAAACTATATATTTTCAATTATCATGCTTACTATTTTCCTATCCATATCTTGTTTGAAAGGACATGTTTTTAGGATTTTTCCATAGTAGGAACCACTAAACTGTTTGATTAAATGCTTTCATAGACATGTACTGATAATTGTGGTGGCATAGAGAAGGAAATGAACTGTTTGAAAAAGTGCCTCAAAAGAAATGGGGTCTCGTGGTGATGGAATTCCATCACCATAAGACCGCATTTCTTTTAGGAATTTTTTCAAAAAATTCATTGCCTTCTCAATGGTATTATTGATTACTATTATGCTTTGATAGATATTTTTCCAAGCATCCATAGTTTGTTAGAAAGCACCTATTTTAGGCTTTTAGCCATAGCAGCAAGGAAGTGAGTAGTTTGATAAAATTCTTTGGTGCACATGTGTGAAAAATGTGGTATCATAGAAAAGGTGGTGGGAATTTTGAAGAAATTCTGCAAAGAAATGTGGTCTCATGGTGATGGAATGAAATTCCATCACCATGAGACTGCATTTCTTCGAGGCATTTTTTCAAACTACTAAGTTTTGGCTTATCTATGCTATTGCTTACTATTATGGTTTCATAGATTTTTTCCAAGCATCCATAGTTTGTCGTGTAGGTGCACCATTGCAAGCACATGCCTCCATGTGAAGTAATTGCATCAAGTTGCTTATGTTGAATTTCTAAACAACTATATTGTAGTTGAAATTTTGTCATCTATTAACATCTAGTTATTAGTTATGGAATGTGAAGTAATGCTTTGAGTTTGAATGATGTGCAATGCAATGTAACCAACGATATGAATATAAACTACACAAATCTATTAAGTACAATTCATTAGTTAAACTCTTTATTCTATTACCTGCATGTAGGTTTGAGTAAATCCACTGGCACTAGGAGGTGTTCCCTCGAAACCTCCAATATTACCCTATTCAACATCCAAAATCACATATTAAAATACCATTCATAAAATAATGCTATTAACATGTAATAAATTTATAATTGTTTTCTAGTTGTACATACCCCACCAATAGGTGTATTGTAGAAAAAAGTAGGTGGAGGGACAATGTATCTAGTCTCAACACTATGACCCTACAATTTTATTAAAATCATAAAACTAAATTAGTTAATATTGCATTTCAAAATCAAAATTTAATAAATTAAATTCAATGAACATGCTAATTTTTACCTGAGTATCAATGTCATACACATCATGCAAAATGTCAGCCGCTCTCTCCATCTCCCTAGCTACATACAATATTACATAGCAACATACAGATCCTACGTAGTAGCCTCCTGAGTGTCGGTGGGGTCATGTGAACAAGTCACCCCACAAGATTGACACACATGGGTTCGAAGGCCACCACTTCAAGACTCCCTTGGATGGTGTTGTAGAATAGGGCTAGTATGATGGATGACACTCTAGGTCAAAATGTTGATCACCTACAATGTCTCTACGTCAACACTCTATTTCACAATGACAAGCATAACAACGTGCTCATGTGGCGGCCTAGCAAGAGCTTGTCTCCCTTGCCGTGTAGGATCTAGCTGTGCACTTGGCCTATCCTGAGCCGACACCCCACCTCTCCCCTAGAAGTCCCTCATATCAAAATAATTTGGGATTTAGTTCAATATGAACTCACTGTATAGTTTCCTAAGAAAATACTGGGGCACTTCACAATTGTTGCATGGTTGATCATCCAAGACCATGTACCACTTATCATAAAAATAGTTCCTAATCTCTTGGTGGTGGCACCAATGAATAGAAAACCTCTTCGCATTGAGGCTAATATCTTGATTTATGCGTGGGTTAGTGAGGAATGAGCACAAATCACCTTTTGCAATTTTTAAATCATTTACTTGTTTATATGATAATATATCCACATAAAATGCCCTAGCCGCCTGCCTCCTATCTTGCCATCCAGTTATTTTTTTAATAATTGAATCTACATTTTTTAACATATCTTTCAATGAATTTGTTAGTCATTATTTTAGTGGTTGAACCATTTGGATCACTCAACCTACTAATAAAATCCTCAATTTATTTTTTGTTGTTCTCAATTTCACTCATCAAATTTTGTTGAGTGATTGGGGAAGGAGGTTGTTGTTGAGGTTGATTTTCTTGTTGAGTATTTTGTTCTTGAGGATTTGGTTGCTCTTCTTGTTGAGGATTTTGAGGGTTTGCAAAATTATTTGCATCTCCTACAAACTTTAAAAAATATATATCAAATATAACCTAAAACTAACAAAATCAACCTAAAACAAAGAAATTCAAAACAAACAACAAAAAATACTTACCTCTCCCACCTCTTCATCGTCGTGGCACCATCCTTGCAAAGAAATATCAATCATTGCTGAATATTTTTTCTCAATACCTCCTCCTATAATGCGAGGATGAAAGATGGGGGTTTTACCGTGGGCAAAACAAAACAACAGTCGAAATGAAAATGAAATGATTTCACTTTTTTTTTGCTTTTAACATGAAATAACACGAGCGTGTTATAACGTGCTCGCGTTATGGGTTTTCAAATTTTTTAGAAAGTGGCCACAAAATTGCGACCCAACTTCATGCACCCGCCCGATAAACAAAAAGTTATCATTAGAGTATATGTTTTCTTAGTTCAAAATCAAGCTTCCCATTGAATAACTTCTAACTTATTCATTAAGATCAATGCATACCCAATAAACCATATCAACTTGAACACAAATGTTATATTTTAATGTTCTATAAT
The DNA here is from genome assembly GCA_007258455.2 of Sequoia sempervirens. Classification (NCBI taxonomy): domain Eukaryota; kingdom Viridiplantae; phylum Streptophyta; class Pinopsida; order Cupressales; family Cupressaceae; genus Sequoia; species Sequoia sempervirens. Next base: position 66,126 of record VDFB02053177.1, on the reverse strand, counting down.
GTATATTATGCATGATTTATCCATGTTATTTATTGAATATTTAAAATTTCCATATATTTTTTAAATTTTCCCTATATTTTTATATAGTTGTTGACTATCTTCCCTAAATTTGGCCTAAAAAATTGGAAACTTGGGGACTCGTCCCACCATCCCCTATTCTCCCCATCCTAGAAACTTGGGGTAACATTTCTTGAAAGGGTTTTTCCCCACGTATATCTGGTGTTTGTGTTAATTGTTTATTTTTTGTTATGAATGTGTTGCTGGAGATTATGTAATTGTTTGATCAAGTTTTTTTTTTTTTTGCATAATCTCTTCTCAAGATTGGCATAGGAAATTGTTTTTGCTACTTTAATTTCCTTACAATAACATCTTATATTTTGTAACCTCTAATATTTTATATGACTTTTAATATACAAGATAGACTCTAATAAGATGATCATGTTCACATGATAAATCCTGCATGGAAGGGATATTCTTGGAATCCACTATATCTAAGATAATACACTCACCAAATCCTACACAGAGAAGGAATATTCTTGTAATATTTCTAATTCATCATTAACAAAAATCCTTATATGGTTTACAAAATAAGGCACTAGTAGTTTTAGGCATAACTTAATCTAAGGAGAGCGTGTTAGTTTTATGAGAACTAACATGAGCTAAGCGAATTTTTTTATCTTCCACCTACTTCTATTGGGAGAAATTTAGTAGTTCATGCAACAACTGTGAAAGTCAGCAACAACTTTCAATTTAGTCAAAAATATCAATATGAAATTTAGTGCAACCTAAGCCAGACCAAGGAACTATCGAAAGAGGATTGACGAGTTGTGAATGCTACAACCAACATAAAATTGCATAATTTGAATATTATATACTTTTACTAGGGCCATATTTAAGTGAGAAGTAGGTTTAAAGAAGTCCAAGGACTTAGATTATTCTATAAAAAAATTAGGGAAGAAGTGTTAGAAGAGAAAACAAATTTCCAGAACAATGCATTTTCAACTGGTGGTTGTCAATCGTTATCATTGGAGAAATTACTTTTAACATCTAAGGCTGAACAAGGTTGCGACAATTTTTTTGAAAACAAATAGTCACTGGTCAAACATGCAGATCAACAAAAATCTCTGACATAGGCTAATTTGGATAGATTGTGAGCCAACCCACTCACCACTCTAATCTTTTGCTTATTTTTCATTATATGAGCAATTGCCTTTATAAGCTCAGATTCTTATTTCGGCCATGCAACATTTTCTACCTCACAAGTTCCCTGGTCATCCCAAACACCCATAAAATTGAATATCTTGCATTCATGGCTTAAATTGCTTTCTATTGATGGAGGAAGCACACAAGTCTCATGGTCATCCCAAATATCCAGAAGATTAAAGACATGGAATCCATGGTTTATTTTTCATTCTATTGATGGAGGCAACATACAGGCTAATCACAAACCCAAGGTAAAATCAAAGAGGAGCACAATTACAATGAGGGAGGAAGCCATCATAAAGTATGAATACAATCACAAAAATTTTGTTGATGGGGAATCTATATAGGAAAACTTTATTCTGTTGGGGAATCTATGTAGGAAATGTTTCAAATTGGTCTGGAATCTATATAATGAATATGATTGAAAACATATGTATAAAATCCATTTCTTATACACAACCTTTAAATATCCCATTTCTCATCACATTGTTGTTGTTGTTTTTGGTAACAGACTAACAAACACACTAAATTATAAAATGTAATGTTGAAATCAACAATAATTCGTACCTTTCTATCTCAGGGGGAATGATGTGAAGAACCCTAGTTACTGACTTCAATTTCTCATCTGCAAGATTTTCATCACATGCTTCTTCCTCCAACTATTGGGAAATGAGGTGTCACAACCTTGTTACATATTTTCTATAATAGTTATTTTCATTTAATATTTTCCTACAACTGTTACACATTGTTGGTGCTTTGAAAATTGGTTTATTAGGTGTCATAAGATGCCCACATAGTTGTATATTATGAAAGACCTATTTTTAGGCATATTATGACAAAAATTATGACATCTGTAAGGGTAAAAAATGGGGGTTTTCATTTTGGACGTGAGAGCTTATTTTAGACTGGAATCTTGCTGGAGAAGTCAAGCACATGGTTTTGTAAACCAATGGTGGTTTCTTGCATTGCTTGAGGTCTATAAATTGAAGGCTTGAAGAATAGTTTTACACATTGAGTTTGCAAGTATTGTTATACTATTGGAATGCTACTTGAATTCTTCTAGAGTTATTAACTAGTGATACCCCTATAAAAGACTTGCTCTGCAAGTGTATGTAATCTTGTTGTTGGATTTGAAATACATTGAACAAGCTTTGGAGTGGGGTTTTTCTCCTGAAAGGGTTTTCTCCACGTATATCTGGTGTTTTGTGTTTCATTGTTTATTTCATGTTTTGAATGTGCTAATTTTCTATAACTGCTTGATCAATTTTTAAATTTTGCATAATCTCTTCTCAAGATTGGCATAGGAAATTGTTTCCACCACTCTAATTTCCTTACATCGACATCACAAGTTGTAGAGACACCTAAGATGGGTCAAAATTCCTGTCGCCTTGGATTTGTCTCCCAACACTTCACCATGCAATCAACTAACACGGTTGGACATGAGGGCTCCAACAAAATTGGTCTTCTGCCTTGCACAATCATTTGGTACAAATCTTTGGGATGTACACCAAGGAAAGGCTGCTTCCCCATCAAAATCTCATAACAAGTTATGGCAAAGCTATATACATCTGCTTTATGGGTATACTCATTTAGATTATCAATTTCTTGGAACAATTCTTCATCTGAGAAGGGAAAAGTTTTGGCCACCCTCCATTAACATGTTCCCTTTGGATCTTCACATCGAAAACTGGATAGCCTCAAACTGGCCATTCCAAAGTCATAGAGCTTAACTCACCCATAGCCTTGTTTTCTAAATTCTCTAACTGCTAACGACTCTATGAGAACATTAGAAGCTTTGAGATCCATGTGCATGATTCCCTGGCGGTGAAGGTATTCCATTACCCTCAAAATTTGAAGCATCATATCCACCACAATAGGGAGTGCCAGGGGTGCCCTACCACCAAAATTCTTTAGTACTTTGTCAAAGTTGGAGCTCACTAATTCCATTACAATATAGAAATGGCTTCCCTCAATGCATGTGCCTATCGACTAGACAATGAAAGGAATCTATAGCTTTGCAAGAACTATAGTCTCCCTGTCAAACAAATCACGAGCATCAATCAGAATTTCTTTTACAACAACCTTATACCCCAGCCATGACCCCACGTACACTTCCCCAAAAGATCCCTCTCCTATTCTTCTCTTTTTTATTAGATATTTGGCAGGGATTTGCAGCCACGTAGGTATAACAATTGCATATTCAATTTTACACTCATCCCTGATGGTTTGTAATAGCTTGCAACTTAAAGCCATATTGTTCTAAATGTAAATCAAACATTTCTCCAAAGAAGCGGAGTTCTCCAAAAGCGATTCTATCATTCTATATTTGGATCGAGCACAAAAGATCTAAATCTAAGCCCATTCAAAACTAAAGACCAAGGGCCTATCTATTTTATTTTATTTTTATTTATTTTAAAATGTATTACTTCAAAGCTTTAAACCTTTTACTTAGCCTAATGTCAATATTATTAATTTATTTAGATTTGACTTAAGTAGATATCAAATTATTTTCCACAAGAATTAGAAAACTTAAAAGATAACAAATATCAATTTTATAAAGAATAATTTTAGTTAATAATTAACTGGATGATAGTAAATTCCAAATTTACTTCAAATTGTATTAGTAGATTACAATTAAGCAAATGAAATATTTATCCATGTCTATTTTAAATGAAATATTATATGAATTAAGTATTGCATAATGAAAAAACATTTAAAAGAACTATAAATGTTGTCTAATCATATTAGACAAATACTCAAAAATCAAATAAATTAATTTTTTTTTGATACATAAGCTTTTCATTATTTTAATTAAAAATAAAAGTTTTAACAATAGATATCATCCATCACTAGAGACAAAAAACCAATAACAACCATCTGACAATTAATGCCAAAAAACCAGACTAGACCCTGAACAATTACCACTAGATCTACCAAATCCTACCAACCTACTAGCATCAAAACAACCACCATGCCAACACAAAAACCATAACCACAACCAAACAATGGAAAGAAAACCCTAACCTACAATACTATAAACTGACCACCAAATTAAAATTATAATTTAATATAAATTTTTTAAATAATTTATCCATGTCTATTTATGTGACTAAGTCATATACGATCATCTCTTGTACTCTAACTCTTATACTCTAAGACAATCTTGAGAATAAAAAATGCTTTGATATATATATCCTATTTCCTTATGTCATAAAATTAATTAAAAACATATTTTTTTTATCTTTATTAAAACATTAAGAACTTATATTTCATCCCCAAATGTTACACAAAGCCTATGCTCTATGGCCAATACACAGCTCTGTAGGAAGGGTCCCATTCTTCCATCTCATGGTCCGCAACATCCTTCGAATTTGCAATCATTTTGACCACTTTACTCATCATAGGATGGATGTATACATGGGGAGAAGTACACTAGATTTCTATACTAAGCATTTCCAACATGTTTGGAATGTCTGTATTACTCCTTAGCCTTTCATCCAATACTCCCATCAACTTTTCTTCCTCAAGATTTTCCATAACAAAGCCATATTTTTATCTCAATTCACATTTGTATCTACACTAGGGAAGCTATCATGGATAATAGTTACATTAGAATATCCCTCAATTTAAATCTCAAATGTTTTGTTATAGGTTCTGAATTTCAAGGGAAATGTGAAAACCCCTAGCAGACACACTAGAATTGCAAAGTGTAATGTTGAAATCAGCAATAATTCATACCTTTTTATCTCAGGGGGAACAATGTGAAGAGCCCTACTTATCAACTTCAGTTTCTCATCTGCAAGCCTTTCATCAAATGCTTCTTCTGTGGACGTCACAAGTTCTAAACACACCTGAGATGGTTCAAAATTCCAGTTGGATTTTGCAAGCTGGTCACAGGGATCATTCCATCTCAGTATGAATAACTTCATGTTCCTCATAAAAGTAGAAACTTCTGCAAAACAAGGACGACATCTTGGATCTGTCTCCCAACACTTTCCTATGTAATCATCTAACACGCCTGGACATGAGGTCTGCTCCAAAACTGGTCTCTCACCTCGCACAATCATTTGGTACAAATTTTTGGGATGTACACCAAGGAAAGGCTGCTTCCCCATCAGAATCTCATAACAAGTCATGGCAAAGTTGTATACATCTTCTTTATGGGTATACTCCTTTAGACTATCAATTTCTTGGAGCAATTCTTCATCTGGGAAGGGAAAAGCTTCGAGCATCCTCCAGTAACATGTTACCTTTGGATCTTCACACCAAAAATTGGATAGCCTCAAACTGGCCATTCTAAAGTCGCAGAGCTTAACTCGCCCATAGCCTTGCTTTCTAAATTTTGGAACTGCGGAGGGCTCTATGAGAACATTAGAAGCTTTGAGATCCATGTGCATGATTCCATGGCGATGAAGGTATTCCATTCCCCTCAAAATTTGAAGCATCATATCCACTATAACAGGGAATGCTAGGGGTGCTTTGCCTCCATAACTCGTAAATTGTTTGTCCAAGGTGGAGCTGACCAATTCCATTACAACATAGCAATGGCTTCCCTCAACACATGTGCCTATCGACTGGACAATGAAAGGGCTATGTAGCTTGGAAAGAACTGTAGTTTCCCTATCAAATAAATCATGAGCATCAATCAAAATGTCTTTTATGGCAACCTTATGCCCCAGCCATGATCCCTTGTGCACTTCCCCAAAAGATCCCTTTCCTATACTTCTCTTTTTGATTAAATATTTCAGAGAGATCTATAGCCACCTAGGTATACCAATTGCAGACTCAATTTTACACTCATTCCTAATGGTTTCTAACATCTCTCTCCAAGAATTGTAAAAACCCAATTTTGTTTTTTTGTTTAAAAGTCCAAGCCTTGGCAGTAATTTGATTACAAGCCATCAGTAGGTGCCAGTAGTCTTGAAATTTAAAGTCAATTGTTCTAAATTTAAATCTAACATTTTTGTAAAGAAATCAATGATTCTGTTGTGAGTTTCTATAAAAAGGATTATATCATTCCATATTTTGTTCTATACGGGAAAAAATAAATCTAAGCAAACAAGGGACCAAGCAAGGTCGTGCATGTATAGGGCGAAGGCCTCACCTATGTTAGCCAGTATAAAACATTTCATCCACCAGCTATTGGTTGAGCAGTGTTTAAGGTATATTTTTGCTTCTTTCATGGCTTGATGCATTCCCTTCAAAGCTCTTTACACATGTTTACTCCTACCACATAGGTATTGTCCATTATTGTCAATATAGGGGGTGAATTCATCCATTATATAAGTGTATAAAATTTTGCATTGCTCGACATGGAGATTAAATTTCTTCGGGGAATCCATAACAAGACTACGAAAATCTATAGGCGTTTCAATGTCCACCGTATCTTCCCCATGCATATCCATCAGTTTAGAATGAGTATTAGAGTAAAATTACAAGAGAATTTGTAGACATGAAATGGGCAAAGGTTTGTAATTTATCCATGTCTATTTATGTGATGATCTGGAAAATTAGAAGTGCGTGTATTTTTTATTTACTTTTTGAAGGGTTTAATCACAAATTTCATTACTAAATATTAACCAAACCCATGTTCTTATGGGCTATATAAATTCCTTGGAGAAGCTATCATTTTCTAGCTAAGTGGTTGTGTATTTTAAGTGCATTGTGAAGTGAGGTGCTTTCATCCCACCAATACCCAATGTTAGACAACATACTTATATCATGGATTTGGGCATCATGTATCACAAGGTATGTCAAGGGCTCCCCTTGTTGAGCCCTATTTAATTCTAGACTTGGAAGCCATGGACTATTTGTAACTTGCAATGCATTAGTACATAGTAAGACCCAAGAAGTTACTCACTCTATATGGTCTTGGGAATGGGATAATGGGCCATGTGTATGGTTCTTATATTTTATATTTAGTTTTTTAAGATATTGAGCTAATAGTTTTTACAAATGAGATCATTATATTGGTGATCTTGCAAGAAAAACACTCACTTGAATAATATTGGTTGTTTTTATGTGTTTTACATCTTACCCCTTTGTGTTTAAAATCCCTACAAAACTAGAAAAACCAAAATCTAAAATCAAATTTGAAACTAAATTTCAATGGTGCACTTAAATAAATTTCAAACTTGAATGGCCCATGAGTAGAATTTTTTATAAAAAAGGGTGGAAAAATTTTATTCAAGGAAGATCAAACAAGTACATCAAGAGGCTCGAATGACCATAGTCATCAAAAGACATACCACCCTAGACTCCAAAACCAATCATGCCAAAAAACAACCCAAGCTAAAAGTAACCATCCAACCTTAACACAAGGCTACACCTTATGATCCTCCTAAAGATATCTATACAAAGTATTTCTTTTATCTAGATCCAACTATCTCCAGTCTACAATATTCCATGTCCCCTACCTTTAGACGCCCATTTGGCAAGACAATCATTGTACACTTCTTCTAGTTTTCCATTCAAAAAAGAAGACTTGACATCCATTTGATATACTTTGAAGTATTTATGAGCATAAAAGTGTCTCTTTATGCCATGCTCTTCACAAAATGTATTAAATTCACTAGAAGTAAATTCTCCACCTCTATCAGACCTCAAGCAGTTAATCCTTAGGTTCACCTCATTCTCTACTCTTGCCTTGAACACTTTGAATCTATCTAGAGCCTAAGCCTTCTCTCTAAGATATGTTACCCATGTAATTCTTGAATAATCATCAATCAAAAGAATGAAATACCTGTCACCATTAAGGATTCTTGTTCTTGTAGGGCCACAGAGGTTAGTATGAACCAATTATAGTATTTTTGTAGTAGACAACTTCTTTCCTTTAAAACTACTTGTTTGCTTTCCTAACTAAGATACAAAACACTGACCATCAACACCCTTAAGCTGATAGATGTTACCATATGTTATTTTCCCTACTACAACCATAGTTTCAGACCCTTTTTGGATCTCATAAGTGTTATCCTAAAACACAAGCTTGAATCCTTTGCTAGAGTTCCCCCTTGATACTTAACTTCATTTGCTACAAGATCAACCCTCTAGAAATAACTTGCAATATCTTCCCCTTCTTCCATTTTCAAATTTTCATATTTGAGTTTTGCTATTAGCTTCTTTGTCAATTTCACTCTTTCATTTCCTTCATATAGATCTTTCGAATTTTTCCAAACTTCATGAGTAGTGCCCAAAGAAATAACCTTTCTTTGCTCAGTTTTAGATAAGGCATTGAAAATGGCATACCTTGCTTTCTCATTTTCCTCATATGCAAAACCCTCATCAACGGTAGTGGGGCCACTTGTCAGAGCAACATTTTTCATCTCTACAGCCTTTTGGGTCTTGTAACCAATAGATTATATAACCTCTCATCTACACTTTCCAGTCATTGTAATCAAATCCATCGAACATAGGGATCACCAACTTATGTACCATCGAATCTTACTTAAGCGGTTAAGCTCTTCTCCAAGGAACCAAGGCTTTGATACCAATTGTTAAAAGGTGCAAGACAACTGAAAGGGGGGTGAATCAGTTGTCACCAAATTCAAACACAAACTTCAAATACTTATCAACTTCACAACCACACAATTTTTAGTAAGTATGAACATGCAATGCAGATAACAGAAAGTAAAATCAACACAATGAAAACCAGATTTTATGTGCAAAACCCAATCAGGAAAAAACCATGGTGAGGATTAACTTACAATATAAAGTAATTGCAAAACTAAATACAAAGAGGCTCACTTCCCAAAAGGACACACTGTCCAAATACAAAGGCTCACTGCCTATAGATAGGACTCACTGTCCAAAGGAGGCTTACTGCCTACAAATACAAAAGATAACAAAAAAATCCACCACAACAAATTAAACACACCTCCTACCTTGATTAGTAGATTAACGAAACCTGATCAACTCATTACTTTTAGGAGTCTAACACATTAAAGTACTATTGCCTGAACTTACTTTTTCACAAATTTTCTTCTCACATTTGAGGCTTACTTTGTTACTTTGAATGTTCTAATCCTTTGCATCTCGACTTGCATTTATACCATCTTCAACCTTACAAACCTTCTCAAAGGTCGAATATACACACTTCATTTTACAAATTCAAATTAGGTAAAAAAATCAACATTCTCATGGTGGAAAGGAATGAGAGCAGACCACACCAATAGTTTAATTATGACCCAAAACAACATCTTTGGATCAATCACATGCTTCCTTAATTAAAACTAATCATTTGTATGAATTGTAAACACTAGGCTGACCAAACCTAATGAAAACACAAATGAACTTTGAAGTACAGGCTTCCACATCAAGAAGATAACATGTGGACCACATGAAACATTTCATCATACACCGAAACACAACTTGCAAAACATCATATTCATCTGCATTAGCTACAACAACCTTCAAACTCAAAATACTTCTCACCAATCTATCCAGAGTGTACAAACACCCACAAAAGTGTTGGAACACATCTTCTGGAGCACCAAACCGCAAACAATTTTTCCATAATAGAGATATCACTTAAAAATCCTTTTACCAGATCCACAAGATCAGAAACAACACAACATATATTTGTGGAGAAAAAATATCTCTCCTAGTTCATAGACAAACAACTCTACCAAACCAGTTCACATACCAGTGAACACAACTTACGCTTTCCATCAATCTAGGAGATATCATCAATAGATGCCAGTAAACAATATGTCAGATCTACACAAGCATATGATCAATATAGAAGAAATGTGGAGCACAAAACTGAAGCTCATTCTAAACACACACACCACTTAGTCTTCACTATTTATTAATTTTCTAAAAAGCACTTGGTAACTCATCATTTCAGCACGTCTACAACATCATAAGGATAACTCCATGTACTCACAACATCTCAACTATACATGCACAACCTGCAACAACCTGTACTATTTTTACATCAATGAAAACACCACCAAACTTACTCATACTTGCAATAGGACATTGTTGGAAGAGTGAAGAAGAAGACCTCTGGTATGTTGTCATTGATGCCAACATTGTTTGGTGACTAACTATTTTCTTATCTAGTAAATGGTGTCTCTATATCAATCCAATTATTTGGTCTGAAAATAATCTTAATAAAAGACTGCTCTATGAGTTTTTGATATGATGATCAGGATTGTCAATTACAACTATAAACAAGTTTCCAACAATTTTGGCTGATTGGGATGAGATCTAAATGATAGAAGTTCAACATTATTCTGATTGACATGATTAAGCGATGTTACCCTGATGATTGTTTAAAGGGTTCCTTATTGGGTCCGGGCTGACCTAATTTTTGGTTGGAACATTTTTTTTTGCACACCAAAGGGATTTTTATTTTTCACCGAGAGACCAATTTGAATTAAGTATGCTTACATCCAATTAGGTTGACATCACAAGAAACATGATAAGAAGTGATGATGTGAGATATGTGACATTGTGATAAGGTGTGAAGTTGTTCATAGTTTCTCTATACCTACAAAAACATTTACACATTTGGAGGAAGTTGAGTGAGTTGAAGAAATTTGAAAGCGATTAAGAGAATTTGGGATCAAACCCTAGTTTTCAGCAATGCTTGAAAAGGTATTTACCGTGATCTGTACTTCATGGGTTTTAGTTGAAGCTACATTTCATTAGCATATACAAGTAATTTGAGGAAAATGGCCACTCCCACTATGGTAGAAGTCTCTGAGAGACCTCAACAAAAATTCAAAAAGTTTTCTTAGAAATTCTATGAAATGGACCTCGTGGGTGCGTTCTCATAGATTCTGAGTAGTGTTCTACCCACTGAGGAAACTAGAACTTATATTCATGGAAAGTTAGAATAATTTGACCACCAAGAGCTTAGTGATCAATGGTATAATGAATTGACAGGAGATAACCACTATGTAAAACCTGAATTTGAAAACCTAGTTCGGAAGAAGCTAGATTTTTGGAATTGGTTCCCAAAATTTTTGAGTGAGATGAATGCAAAATTTGTTAGGATGGCAATTAGTAAGGTACATGACAAATTTTTGTGAAGTAAAGTTGGGGTAATCACCAAGGAAGTAATTCAAGTTGTAACTAACTAGTCTTTGTGACACTAGATCCATACCAGTGCTAAAAGATGTGAAGAATGATGTGGTCATGAAGCTAACTAGTGCCACATATGACACGAGAGATCTGATTATGAAACCCATTGCAAATCCAACCATGAGACATGTTGCTATTATGGTTGGACAAAAAATATAATTTACCAATTAAGGCAATTATTTATTTGCTACAATAATTCATACTACACATGAAATGGGAGTAAATGGGAGAGATTGTGATCTATGTGAATTGCTTAGGATGCAACTTATGGAAAACCTAAGCTATAGTAAGTCAAAGAAACACTCCTTCAAGTTTGGCACATTGGTAGTTTTTCTATTGTTCTATTTTCTAAGGGAGCTATTTGGAAGGAAAAACATTATATGGGAGTGCAACAGGTCAGTTGTACATCAAATATTTGAACACTTGAATAGGATAGGGTTCCTAAAATCCTTGTAAAGATGTATGCAAAGGAAATAACTTTTCTTGTAACTGTGCTAATAAATGCATCATAGAAGCAGTAGAATCTAGAAATCTCTGGATAGAGCCTATGGGATATGAAATTGATGTACAAATGGCTAAGAAGTTCATTGAAATGTTGTTAAGCAGTCCTAGGGAGCCCTCTCCACCCCGACATGGTACACATGAAGAAAAATCTAGAGTGAAGTGCACTTGGAAACTTCTACACCCCTAAAAAAAATAGTAAACAAGAATGTTGAGGCATCCTTCGAGGCACATTCACTCTCTAAGGAGTATGTTGATTTGTTAAAGGAAGCTCTTGATGAAAGGAAGGCTAGATCATCTGAAGAGTCATCCAGACCTAAAAAATTATGAAGAATATCTTCTGTTGCTGCACCTACTTCCAATGTTGCTACAATAGAGAAACGAAAGAAGAAAGAACACAATACTTCTTCATTACATGATGTAACTGCCTCTATTGGTCCTAGTACCCATGATTTTAAAAGAAAGAACATACCCCCTACAACACGATCTACTACACCCAGAAGAAGAGTAAAGAAAAATTCTAACATGAAAAGAAACCTAAGTGATACTATATAGGAAGAAATAGATCTTGGCATGCAAGAAGAGCAATAGTTGAGAAGGAATAGGATCAATACTTCCTCTAGCAAAAAAGAAGCAAAAACTAGAGTAAATATCTCAACAAATGAAAAAATAAAGGAAGAAGAAAATGCTTTCAAAATTCATGTACATAAGGAACATCAGATCCTAAGGAGGAAATTCTTGGCTCTCCTTTGGAAAGTGATCAACCATCTCTAAATCTAGGAGCCTTAGTGAATAACATGATTAACAATGAGGATCTTTTGTTGACTACTAAGTTTTTTGATGAAGTTAATGATTATGATAAGGAAGCCATTATTAATGCTTTCATTTAGTATATAGTTATTTGCATTGTATGGAAACTATTCAAAAGAAAGTGACTAAAAATGTCTGGAAAGTGTTAGTACAAAGGAGGCACGAAGCCCTAAATGTTGATGATAAGAAGAAAAATTATTCCTTGAATTATTATGGATCTTCTTTATTTGAGGAAGAGGCTACTAATTTGTTAATAGAATGTTCTACATTGTTTAGAGTCAATCAGAGAGTCAATATTCTTATGACTAATGAGAAATAAAGTATACAAAAGGTAAGGCAAGACACTCTAGAAATAGTCATAAAATTGGCAAAGAATTATGGGACAAGAACCACTTTTTCATCCCATACAGCTCAAGCATAGGATCATATTAATGTTATAGAGGTAATGGATCATCCAGTTTTAGAAAGTGTTGGTGAAATATATGATCTTTCAAAGACACTAGCCCCTCTGAATGATACAGAGGAGACAACTAGCAAACATACTAAAGATCTTGACATAAAGATGATACCGTTAATGAATTAGAAGATCATGAATCTATCAAAAACAATGGTAAGAAAGACAAAGATGAAGAAAAAGGAAACAAGGATAAAAATAAAAGTGATGAAAAGGATGATGAGGATAAGAAGGAGAAAGAAAACAAAAACAAATCTTCTGAAAACCCCTCTAGAGAAGAAAAAGGAGAAGATAAAAAAGAAAAAGAAGAAAAGGAAGAGGAGAAGAAGGAAGAGGAAAACAAGAAAGAATCTCAAGCTAAAAAGAGTGAAGAAGAAAATCCAAGGCTGTTGAGCCATCAAGACCATTCGAAGAATCTTCTAGAAGCACTCTCAAAGGTCTACTGACATGGAAAACAAGACTTTAGTTAGTGCTACCACCTCAATTAATCAAGTTGCCATCACATCCAGGTTATGTATATTTAACTAAGATTGCATCAAATGAAAGAATAAATATTTTTGAAATTTTTCTCAACTTTGTTACTCAGGAAACTACTAAACCTTACGAGAGAGGAACTAAATTGATAAATAAAGCTATTAGAGCTTTATAGGAGACAACCCCCAGTGTCACCATTAATGATTTGATAAAAGTGATTGAGAACTTAAAGTTTGTAGTTGATTCTATCAAGAAATATACCTCTAATCTTAAGATCTGAACCATGAAAGAGCTAGAGTTGAGTCTTCTAGAGAAAAGGTTATTGATTATATAGGATAAATGTGCAATTATACATAACAAATTATTGTAGAGTTTGAAAGAAGTAAAGGATTATGATGAAGAAGCTCAAATATTGTTTACATATTGCATGTGATACCTTGACACCACTTGAGGCATTAAGGATTTAATGGACTCAATAAAGTCTCAGCTTGTTGATGCCTATAGAGACTAGAAGATCGACAATGATAGAAGCTACATTGGTGTGAATTCTATTGTAGAACTTCATAAAAAAAAATTCATTCTCCAAAGGGAAAAAAAAGATGCAATAAGGCACTTTGGATAGCTTGGAGATTTGGTAATGTCCAAACATATTTCCAAATCAAGTTCCTTGGTAGATGCAGAAAAATTGGAGAAGATGAACATCAATACATCCACTCAAGAAGGAGAAGAATCCCTAGGCGAACTAGAATTACTGCATAGATCTCTTACTAGAGCAAAAGGGGTTTGGATGATGGAAAACTAGCTTGGGAAGCAATTCTCAAAGAACTACAAGATGCCTCAAGTTCTTATTTTCTATTTAATGTTTCCTTACCCTTTGTCCTTCATGTCAAAGGGGGAGTAGGCTTTGTGTGGAGAAGGTTCTATGTAGAGAAGGGTGTGTTTAAACAATATTTTGTTATTTTTGGTTTTAAAAATAGTTTTTTGTTTTCGTACATATGAAAGGGGGAGTTGAGTGCATTGATGTTGCAAAATTTTGGTTGTGAAGTAAGCTTTATTTTTGGCACATGTTTCCATCAATGAAAAAGGGGGAGATTTTTGGAAGAATGAAGAATACCTCTAGTATGTTCTCATTGATGTCAACATTGTTTGGTGACTGACTATTTTCTTAGCCGGTAAACTGTGTCTCTATATTGATCCGGTAATTTGGTTTGAAAATACTCTTAGTAAAATATTTCTCTATGAGTTTTTGATATGATGATTAGGATTGTTAGTTATAGCTATAAACAAGTTTCCAACAATTTTGGTTGATCGAACTGCAAGATATATAAATGATAGATGTTTGGCATTATTTTGGCTGACATGATTAAGTGATTTCATCCACAAGTTTTGCTTGTCCACAAGTTCTCTTCATCCTAGCTATCCATGATGTGATTTATGCCAACTTTATTTTCTCCTTCTCTTCACTATGATGTTAAGTAATCTCTTCTTTCAAAATCATTACATAAGGTTTTGATGGTCTTCATAATATTCTTCTTTTGCTTCTTCCCTATTTGTTTCTCCATCTTTCTTTCTACATTTATGATAATATATTTATTTGAAGGTACTATTGATGGTGTTTTCTACATAGCAACAACTCAGACAGAATATCATATCCTATCTCTCCTAAAAGGTAAATCTCTATCAGCAAGCTTCAAGAGATAACCCCAAGGTCTCTAATGTCAGGTCTTGACAAATGTAGTGAAACAACTCAGAGATAACATGAAAATGTTGGTAATCACAAAGGGACGTTACAAGACAAATGTTGGAGATCTGAAACTTATCATGTTTTGTAATGTGTTGATACTTGAAATCCTAAACCTAACCCAAATGATAAAGAAATAGAAAAAGATAAGGGTTTCAAGAGAGATTTCTAAAACTAAAATGACTCCTAAGACTGAAAATGCAAATGATGAAATGCTTGAAATGGACCAAACCCTCAAAACCAATTCCTATTGAACCTAGATTTTATGTGCAATCTTACAGAAAAGGTGCAATCTTCTAAGGTAACAATTATTTTGAGATCACAAGACATTCATTCAATCCAACCCTATTCTACAATTGAAATGGATAAATTCTCATGATTGAACTAAGCACACGAAATATAAAGTCCAGACTAATTTTACAAAATAAATCACAATCAACCAGTTGCTAAAACTATGGACTAGGGATCGCTACAAACACTTCAAGCATCAAACCATTAAACATTACTAAAACAAATCTAATTCTAAATCTAACATAAACCCAATATTTTTGAGTAATCTCAAAAGATAGAACAACAAGAACCATGCAAGATAACCAACACAAGAAAAGTCACCAAGGCACAATGTCTTCACTTGTATTAAATAACCCAAAGTAGCAACAATCCCAGTATTTTGTATTACAATACTCACTTCAAAATAAAAACCAACTCCTAACTCTAATTCCTGCTCTATCACCTAATTCACTCCAAAGTCTAATTTTCTAGCCCTTGCAAATGAGGTAAAATTCCCTACTAATAGGGATTACATGCAATGTCGGCCCAGATGGGAGTTACAAAGATAAAACGGCCACAAACAAGTTGGCTAGGGAATATTCTAAAATTAGCATCATTCACACTCAGTGCTTAGGAATCTTTTAGGTCGGCCTAAATTCTTCAATGAAGCTCGATGCAATGTATGTTGAGGATGGCATAAGAGATAATGGGAAGCACAAATTTAGACATGATCATTCATTATCTAATCCCTTATCTTTATCTTGACCTATTTTATCTTGCACCAAAAGGGAAATCCTTTCCAGGTCAGCCAAAGGTGGAGTGATCAACACTTTGAATTTCCTCTCAATAGATTTAATATCTTCCCTTGATTGTTGGATGACCCTATCCCATTCCACCTTGAGATCCTGGTATTTCTTCATCACAATAATATAGGTGGATGCATCATCTAACTGGTGACCTGTGACTAGACCATCATCAATTGGGGCATAAACTTCATGCCACCAGTTCCTTAATTGCTCTAAACTCAAATGTTTTAGTGCAAACTTCCTTCTCCTAGTCATTATCTCAAAGAATGAAATACAGTTATTAAAGATATCACCCAAAGTATTCCCTACCTACTAACCTTGCTTATGAATTTTCTTCAACACCCTCTATTTGATTTGCAGGGCCTCATACCACTCACAAGGTTCTAAAACCTTTGAGGAGGAAAAATTCCATCACCTATCAATTTATCCTTAGTATAATCCATAATATTTTTTGTCTTATGCAGGAGAAGGTCCACATTAGTTTTATCTTGTCCCAACACATTATGTAGCCACTTAGATGACCTGTGTGCATCCCCACAAGTTGATACAATCTCCTTAATCATGTTGTCTCCTCCAAGCATCACTCCTTGCAACCATTCATTTGTGGCCTGTGTAGAAATATTCATCCTTCCAAGCTCACTGAATGCCTCCTTAGTTTATAATCCTTCATGAGCTATCCCTTCATTTCTGATAGCCTATAGAGGCTTCTTTAGATGTTGAACGTACCTACACACATCATTCAACTATTTTCATAGCCTCTCCTTTTCCTATGTTTCTTTTTCCAATCTTCTTGGAATAGCCTGAGAAGATTCCTAGAACTCTTCTTTTTATTGATCCTTTCCCTTAGGCACCAAACTTATTGTTTCAATGCTATATTCTTGAGGAGTTATCTCACCTTTATTCTTATTTATTGGAGTAGCAATATGGATTATCCTGTTTTACTTGAATCATCCCTAGTGATCTTAGAAATTGCCTTTTCCCTCTTCTTTGCTTTCCCTTTTCCAATGTTAGCTAACAAATCATCCTAATTGCGAGGAGTATCATCTACAACAATCTAATTTCTCTTCAGTCTTTCACTAAGCCAACTAGGACTAGGGACTTTTGATTTTTGTTCATCTTGTCTTTCTTATTTTGGTTGACCCATAGAAGAATCAACATTCAAATCTTGCACCATAGGAACTTCACCTTTATCTTCCTTCTCATCTTCCTGCTCATCCTCCTTTGGATTTTAGCTTTGCTCCTGATCCAATGTCGCTATCACCACTTGGATTGGAGAGGGAGTTCTCTCATGTGTTTCTTCCTTTTCCAGGATTTTCTCTTCTTCATTACCAACAGGTGAGTCCCCATATGACACCAAGGGGGATTGCAAGATCCTATCAATTTCAACCCCTGCACTATGAAGATCCCCAACATTGAATTCTCTTGTTTCCTCACCTTAAGGGGGATATTCAAAGGCTTCCTTTGTGGATTTTTTTCTCATTATGTAATTATTGAGCTAAAGAAGGAGCATAAGTCTCTTCTTGTTGAAGCATAGTGGAGGAAATTGCAGGAGCATCCTTTTTCACCACACCTTTAGGAGAAAGAGTTCTAGAATTTATGCTATAAACCTATGTGCTTTCCTCAGAGCTCTCAACATATATTAATTGGGGTCTTGTTTCCTCTTTTCCTTGTCCTTTAGAGGGCCCATTCTATTTTCTTGATGTTCTTTCCACCCTTCTCCCTTTAGGCATAAGATCATCATCCTTCTCCCCTTCATCCTCATGCTCTTCCTCTTGAGCAATTATCTTTTCCTTAGAGGCAGGGTTCGTTTTCTTGGAAATAGGCTTCCTTTTCTTTTCCTTCTCATCCTTTGTTCAAACAGCTTTGATTTTGATCTTGAAGGGAGAACCCACCTTTTCCTCTCCTTTTGGATCTTGCTTATCCTCTTCAGAGGTGGATTGGGACTCCAGATTTCCCATCAGATCATACGTATACTACTTCCCCTCACTGTCTAGTTCCTATATCTTATGTTTGAGCCACAACTTAGTATATTTAATAATAGGAGCATTGATTTTCTCCAACTCTATCTTTTCCTCCTCCAACTAGTCAATTTCACTAATGGGATTGTCTTTGATAGGTTCACAGTCATGGTTCTAAATCAGCTCCCCATCATCATCAACCTGGTCTAGGATGGACTTAATGCCATACAATATAATTAAATTGGCTGGAAACCTAGAGAATCTCTTCCTTTAGACTTGTTGGTGTGTGTTTTATGACACATTGAACACTCTAGAATAAAGAGTCCAAAGACTCTCTATACTCTCTTGAAAAACTACCTCATATGCTAAGATTGCAAGAAAGGTCATAAGGCAATTCCAATGTTTCATAAGTTGGGGGTGGAAAATCTCAATGGATGATGTGATATGTTGGTATCACAAAGGGAATTTTGAGAGGAAATTACTCAAAAGTAAGGATTTAGGTTGATTTGAAATTGAATGCTCAATTATTTTTGGGATTTTAAAGAGTTTAAAAAGAAAAAAGGAAAAAGGAAAAAGGATAAGGGTTTAGAAGTCCTATACTAGGCCTATGAAATCAAGAGAAGGTATGATTAAGTGAAACTTAGGAACAAGACTTTGTTTTGCCACAAAAGAAATGACAGCTACACAAAGCAAGTGCAATATTCTAGGATTTGTGCTTAAGATCTCTTCACCAAGAACAATACCATCAAGAGAATAGTATTATTCAAAGTAAACAATTGAAGCATCCACATTATCAGCTTAGTCTAACTTTACGCATTGAAAGGAAATCATCCATCCAACGAAAGTATGAGCAAGAGTTCCACCAATATATACTATCAATATATCATTCATCTAACTTGCATTGAATTCAAATACTATTTTAATCTATTCCATATGGAAGATAAATATGGAACCATGCAACCACTTGACAATAAGAGGATTCAAAGCAAATCATGCGATATGAACTTTTTTTTCAAAGTAGTCTTAAGCAACAATTTCATATCTCTCTCTCCTAAATAAATGAAATGAATGGGGTTTATATAGGTACCCCAATTACAAAGCAATGGCCCAGATTGATTTGAGATCAATGGCCAAGATTATTTTAAGAAACCCTAACCCTAAAAAGCATAACTAACTCCATGGACACATGACACAAGTAGGATGATCCACTTGGAATGTGGAAAATAATGACACCTTACAAACTAATCAAGCAAGTGAGAATCCAAAATGCAATTCCCCTTGGCTTTCTCTCTGGCTCTAAATGCAAGAAACTTTGTCATCACCAAGTCGATCTCCTCCATTGATATGTTTGGCATAGTATCTAGCTGCACTCCCATTATGTCCAAGGTTTCAATGCACTCAATGAAAGTATTCTCCCATCTACCTTCTTGCTTCTGAAAGTTATCCATAAAGTTCAAGAGGGAAGACATGTCATCTATCTAGTTTTCCTTGATAATCTGCATTTCTTTGAAGTAAATATTCATCTCACTTTCTTTCAAACCTTCCAAATCCAAGCCACTTGTATCATGAGTCTCCTGCCCTATTAATCCTTCAAGAGAGGTGAGGATTTTAAGCTATATTTTCCCAAGAGAATTCTGCATAACAACACACTCTTCTTTCATTCCATCATACACCTTTTTCTTTTCCAACAAAGAATGGTACCATCTACGAAAATCATATGAGGCTCCTTCATCAATATTCTTGTGTTGAATCACGTTGAATTGTTTGAAGTTAGTGTCTACTACTTTCTTCCATCTCGATGATAGTTGGGATTCTGGATAAAATTCCCTAAGAACTTCTCTCACTTGATTCTTTCTAACTCCACCTCCTACATTCTTTGAAGTAGACATTGCACCTGTACGAAGCTTGAAGTTATAAATTGTTCATAAATTGCAAAGAAGAGTTTGTGCTTAAAATTTTATGGTTGGAGAGTATTCAAAAAAAAAAATTCAAAATTCAAAAATTTGATTGTAAAGGATGAATAGAAAATAAATTTGAATAAAATGAAATTTTATTAGCAGCCTTCATCATTTTCATGAACATTCAGAGAAGTTTTAAATAATTTATAGGAATTTTAGAGCTGGAACTGAAGTTTTTCTACAAGTTGAAACTTTAAATTCTTTTCTTCCTCAAATTCACCACTAGTGATCTTACAGTTGCTTGAGAAATCTTGGAAATTGTAGAAAATATTCAATCTCTTGCTCTGGAATTGATTTAACTTGCAGCTTATGCAAAGAAAATGCTGAAGAAGGATGCCTTTGGCTGAAAAGAAGCTTGTTGTTCAAATAAAGTTTGACTTGGGAATAATGAAAAAAACCTCTCAAGCACTTCTTTGATAATAAAAACTTGCCTTATTTTCCTGGGTCGACCTCTTCTCTAACTAGTTTCTTTGTCTTTAAAAATGCAAAAAGCGATCTCATCTTCTTTTTTATTTTTCAAGGGCGCCCCTTTGTGTGTATGTGAAGTTTATAATAAAAAATTAAGTTATTTTATTTTTCATGTCTTAGAAAAATTGACCTCTAAGTGGAATTATGCACTTTACAACTATATTTTCTCCTTCTACCAAGGTGACTCTTTTCCTTAGTCAAAATTTTGAACCTCTCCTTGGAAATACACCCTTCAACTAGAATTTTCACCTTTTTAAGTGGATTTCAACTCCATCATAGAATTCTTCAAGTCTTAATTGGATTTTTCATTTTCCTTCGCTAATTTCCACTTTTAGATATATTCGCCAATTGGAATTCTTCCTTATTGAATTGGATTTCCTTCTTGAACTTGGGTGAATTTCAACAGGCTCTTTTTAAATGAATTTCATCAAGGTAAATGAATTTTAAAAGGATTTTTCCAAGATTCAACTGTATTTTTCTCCATGGGCGCACTTCTTCAGACTTAGGCTATATTTACCACTAATTTCATGCTGGTCATCATGATTCTCTTGCTTTTTACTTATTTTTTCATTGATTTTTTTCTTGGAGGTTTGATTTTCACTTGATTTTCCAAATTTTTTGCATGCTTTTCAATTGATTTTTTCTTACTTTTCTCGTGATTTTTTGAATTTTTTTTTAGATTTTTGCTTTATTTTTGCATGCTTTTTAATTCTAAAAATGGAAAATTTGACTCCACTACCAGTGGGACCTAGCACTTTCTAAAAATAGAAACTTACTAAAAATAGAAAAATAAAAAAGCAACTTTCTAAAAATAGTAAATCCCAGATTGGTCCAAAAGTGCCAAAAATGAAAAAAGCAAAAGGCAAAAAATCAAAATCCCTAAACAATAGGAAGTGTTAGAATTGAGTGAAAGCATAGACAATCCTCATCCATCGGGCCTTCTGAGCACTTCTATGACATCTAAACATAGTTTCAGGCTTGAATTCTTAAGTTGGTTCAAGTGATGACTCCAGACTCTGACATGAAACCCCCAGAGCAACAAAGCTTATGAAATTTCCACTCAAAGCTAAACCCTAAAAACAAACCACTGAGGGTCCCCATTCATAATAGGGCGATGTGTGAAATAGGTCACAACAGGACCTCAAACTCATCTTTATAGCTAGCCCAATAATCTTCAATGTCATCTCTATGCTTGAATCCTCTACTAGCTTTCTTTTGGGCTCTGCCAATTTTGTCAAATCTGGTCCTTTTAGAATGGAATGTCGAGCCAAGAGTACTCATCTCTTCTTCAGAGGAATGTGCTATAATTGAAGATGGGAAAGCCTCATTGACTCCTACCCTCAATGGGAAATAACCTCCCAAGCTAGTTTTATGCATGTCCTTCTTCAAAATATCATCAAAGGAGGAGACTTTCTTGTAACCTCCAAAAGTATGATGTGGTTTGTTGGGTACCTAGGAAATCTGTAAGGAGCCATTTGGTAACCATCAATTCTGACATATGAGGAGGTAGGAAACTGAATAAACCATGCTCCATACTTCTAAACCAATTCCTTGGCTGCATCAGAAATCCTCACATGTTTTTCCCCTTGTAACATTCTTGTGGTATACATGTTGAATGCATCATTCACCCTCTTGTATCTTGATCTATCCAAATGCAACTAGGGGTAAAACTCATAGATAACACCCTAGACAAAGATCCCTCGTGTACTCAACCCCTTGTATGAATGAAATCTCGCCGAGGCATAGACCAAGTAAGATGTCATTGTGAAGCTCTTGATTTGCAAAAAATTGCACAATTGTTCATGGATAATGGCACTGATGATACCTGGCCAATGATGGTCCACATTTTGCTCCATTCTTATTATGATGTAAAAACATCCAACTTTCAAATATGCATGCATTCTTCAAACCCACCACCCTACTAAGGAGAGTGATTGCATTATAGTATTTTGATTTGAACTTGGCTCTGAATAGTTGTTTTGGCAACTTGGAGATGTGGGGCTTAGGTTTTTCCAACTAGGAATTAACAACTTGCAATGCCTTATTTGTATCATCTACATAGTACTTCTTGGCCATGTCAAGATCAAAACCTACCACATGAGATCTATCTGGCATACCAAATCTCTGGGCCACCAAGACAGGAGAGAAATTGGCAAGCACCTTGCCTTGTGGACTAACTATTCACTGTGTAGCCGGATCATAGTGTTTGGCACAATCGAAGACTAGATCATAGCATTGTACTATAGGAGGGAAACCAACCACATGAGCCAACCTAGAGCTCACCAATCTTCTTGCTAGCAGAGGAGGGTCTTTCATTTCCATTCTTTCCTTGAACTCTTCATAGTCACATTTCCCAACATTGGTGTTTGTTACTTCTGACCAAATGGAAGCCAACTTGTTCTCAGGGATCCTTCTTTTCATGTCCAACTTAACTCTTTCAGCCTTTAAGATAGAAGCTCCCTCATCATTGGGATCCATTACCTTTCCCTTAGCTCTTCTAGCAGTGGCCTTGCTTGACTCAGCCTACAGTTCAACAAAAGATCACAATAAATATCCATTATAGCATGAGATTCCAAGTTATTCCATCATAAATAACATGTTCATCATTCAAAAGAATCT
Source organism: Sequoia sempervirens (assembly GCA_007258455.2). NCBI lineage: Eukaryota > Viridiplantae > Streptophyta > Pinopsida > Cupressales > Cupressaceae > Sequoia > Sequoia sempervirens. Next base: position 42,775 of record VDFB02053177.1, on the reverse strand, counting down.
AAACAACAATCAAAATTGCATTGAACTATCATTAAAACACACTTTCTTCAAAGTTCAGGATTTTCATCCCTTTGCATAAATTAGACCAGAAGGGAATTTTTGGAAATTCTAAGCCAGGCGAAATTTAGCGATCAAAGTGTAATAAGAATCCAAGAGGAATTCAATCATCATAATTACTTAATAAATAACATGATACACCTTTAATTCACTCAAATCAAACACATGAAGCACAATCATTAATTGCTAACTCATTTATTCCTTCAATTCTTTAGTTCTAGCAGATTTTCAAGGAATTTCGTCAAGGACAGAAATCTACAAAATTGGCAAGAGCTCACACATTTCGGGAAAATGAAGGACCAATGGAAGCTCAGTAAAATCATAAGGCAATGAAATTCCACAAAGTCAACATGGTTTTCACTTTCTTGCACATCCTCAGGAAAACAGAGGGGTGGCAGATACTCGGGGAATTTTGAAGGCGAAGGAATTCCGTGAAGGACACAAAATCCTGAAAGTTATGGTTTGTTCATGATTTCTCCCAAATTGATCGAATGATCATGAATTTGGGGGATTTGGGCTTAGATCTTGTTCACCTTAAATCATTCATTGATGAATCAGATTTACACTTCACTCAAAAGCAATTTGGTGGTCACTAGTGAAGGCTCTAAAAAATCAAAACCCTAGATTTTGCCATGAATGCACAGTCTCAGCTTGTACTTACTTGCTTGTTTCACTAAATCAAAGAAATAAATCCTTTCAAGGCATACACAAGAAAGGAACAATCAAATGCAAACATGAAATGAGCTTACGAATTCACCCAGGTTGCCAATCTAACAAACTCGAGGAACCCTATATCATGCCCAGCTAAATTGAAATATCACATAGAATCAAGTACAAAGATCAAGTCTAGAATTGGTTGGTGATCAAATCGATTATTGAAGTAGGGTATTGCACCATCAAAACTCAATAAAATGTCAAAGAATTGTGGATAACCCTAGCTCTGATTGCAAACTTCAAACACGCCAAAGCCACACCCGAGACAAGCCCAAGACATCACAAAATCTATCCAATTCATCAATAAAAAATAGGGGCAATGCATACATACCATTTTTGAAGTGAAATTCAAGATAGCAATGACTAGCAACAAGCTTTGATTCCTAAGCAAGTGACAATGACTCCCCGAAAGTACCACCATATCAAGTAGCTCAAAGCTCCAACCACCAAATCACACCAAGCACTCAGGATTAACTCTTCCAAACTTGATACAATGAAAATGACACCAAAACAATAATATAAAATCCCCAAAACATTGGCTAAATATGGCCCATAGAAATCATAACCCTAGCATAAATGCCATTGACAAGACAGCTCAAGACATAATCTGGGAACCCACAGAGAAAAAGGAATTTTGGGGAAATCCAAAGGACGCAAAATTCCACAAAGGACAAAAATATTTGAAGTATAGTGTAAAGTATTCCTCATCTGGTTTTCAAGGAAATTGAGGAATTCTGCCCAGGGAGGAAATTCCTAAAACAAGGCAAAAACCCAAAAATTGCTTCCAGATTAAGGATTTTCAAAATGTTACTTTAAAGGGGGAATTTGCACAAGCTAGATAAGCATCAAGGAACAACACTTTAAAGCAATCAAGTTTCAAAACCAAAGGTCCAAAACACTAGAAACGAAAGCAAGAGAGGGTCCCTACTTTCAGCAGGGCGTGTGTGTGAAAACTGCACAACAAATGGTGACTCCGGCTGGGGAAATGCTCTAGAGCATTTCAATGACAAACTAGAATCAAGAACCCATAATCTCTAGTTTTAGGCCTCACATTAGGTCACCTATAAATAGAGTTTCAAAAATCACAGGCCAGTAAGTATTTCCTGTACCAAGGTCTAAGTGTGTGCACATGCATTCATTACCCTTTCCTTAGTTGTAGCAAGAACCAAACACAATCTAGCCAAGCTACATAAGGACTTTGTCTCCCAAAGCATCCTAGATAGAGCCTCTCTGCCATTCAAACATCCATATCCCCAATGAGGTTATTGTTGTGGTCCTCCCAAGCATAGCTCTACTACCATCTAGGTGTCCATAGCCCCGATAGAGAAACTATGAGATCCTTGATAAGGTGAATGTTTCTTTTGATTTTCAATTTATTTTTTTGGTGATATTCTGATAAAATCTCTTAAACTTTCCTTTTCACCTTGTAAGCAATGGAGCTTACACTTAGGGCTAAGAGCCACAGTGGTGCTGAAGCAAAATATAAGATTTTTCACTTGACTAGGCTTAGTAAAGACTGCATACAACCTTGGAAAATATGTATAGAAATATGAGACCCAAATACACTCCAAATTTAACTTAATCTAGTGACCCATCCATTCCAAGTACATGTGAGACCAAAGTAGAGAAATTCTACCAACTGACTCTGGAAGGATGATTAAAGTTTGCAAGAGAAATATTCAGAATAGACCTAGGTAATAAAATGATTGACATGCAAATGCAACAAACCCATGAGAAAACAGGAAACCCAAAGCAAGAGCACAACATGAGAAACAAACCAAAAAAAGAAAACCCACCAAAGCAAATCAAAATTAGGAAACACACAAAGCAAAGAAAAAGGGAAACCTACCCTAACCCAAGAAAAAGAGAACAAATAGAAAGGAAACCTAATCTAACTATGTACAATGAAAGAGCTGTAAACAAATCAGAATTGGAATTTATGCTTTAGGTACTACCCATTGATAGGTAGTGGGATGTCCTCTCCAGTGAGAGTTTTCAAGCGAAAAGCATTTTCTCCTAGAATCCCTAAAATTTGATAAGGGTTGAGCCAAATTTTATCAAATTTCCCATGCTCCCCTTTCTTATCATGTGCTTTATCCCAATAGAGAACCAAGTCAAAGGTTCTAAAGGCTTTCACCTTGGCTCTTCTATCAAACCACCTCTTGACTACACCTTGATGTTTGGAAAATTTTTATAAGGCTTTGTCTCTTTTCTCCTCAAGGTGTAACAATTCAGCTAAGCGAGCTTCACACCTATCCCCATCATCATAATATTCATTGATAAATTGCAAAGTGGGGATCTTCAAATGAATGGGAAATACTGGTTCCAAACTATACACAAGGTGATAGGGAGAAGTTCCTATGGAGGTCTTAAGTCTAGTACAGTCTGCCCAAAGAGAAAACCTGACCTAGGTATGCTAATCTTTAGGATTTCTCTCCAACAACTTACAAATGACTATTAGAAGATTCTTATATGAAGACTCATCCAGACCATTACCTTGAGGATAGTAATTAGATGCAAATTTAATAATGATCCCATGATCAAAATCCCAGCTAGAAAAATTTAGTGATGCAAATGTAGGACCATTATTAGAAACTAGAGCAAATGGACAACCAAAGCGGTTGATTATACCTAATTCAATGAAATCGATTACCACTTCAGAAGTACACTGTTTACATGCAAGGGCATCAGTCCATCTAGTAAAGTAATTAGTTACAGTGAGAATATACTTGTGGCTTATAGAAGAAGGTGGATTGATTGGACCTATGAAGTCAATTCCCCAGTGCAAAAGGTTTTACCTCTATCACTGACTAAAGTGGAAGGGCTGCATGTTTCTCCTTACTTGTTGTAGTCTGACATACATGACAAGTCCTCACATGGTTGTGTGCATATTTGAACAAGGTAGGCCAATAATAGCCTACCCTTAGGATCTAATTTATAGTGGAGGCTATAGAACCATGGCCTATGCCATATCTATTATGGAATTTAGTCATCACTCTCCCAAATTTTTCCTTTCCTAGATAACGAAGGTAAACACCTTCATGGTATTTCTTGTACAAAACAACCCCTTTCATCATGAATTTGTCACTCTTTAAATGCAAGGCTCTCCATTGTATTGCAGTGAGATGATCAGGACACTGTTGATTGAAAAGATAATAGATAATTTCATCATACCAATCTCCTGGAGACACATCCTGAAGGTGGTAGTGCTGAGCTGAAATGTTTGGACCTATTTCAGCCATTGTTTTGGTTAGCCCTTGTCCTCTTACCAACTTCATGGGTTGAATCTCAATGTCATACTCCTGTAACATGGTTACCCACTTGGCTCTGCACTCTCCCAATTCATTTTGCATCAACAATAACTTTACAATAGGGTCTGGAACTATTGTAAAGACCTTATTCCTTAAAATATAATGCCTAAATTTCTTGATTGCTCTGACTAAGGCATATGCCTAATTTTCCACACTTGGGTACCTTAACTCTGCATATTTTAAAGGAACACTCATGAATGCTATGGGATGCTCATCCCCTTGATCAAACTTTTGAGTCAACATACCAGGACAAGAGTGGTCGAAAGAAAATGAATATATGTAAAAAGGTTTAGCATAATCAAGACTTACCAAAATCGAAGCCTCAACGATGGCTCTCTTAATTTCTAAAAATGCTTGTTTTTCTTCTGCACTCCATTCAAAATTTTCTTCCTTCTTTAGCATTGCATTCAATGGCTTGACTATTTTTGCAAATCTAGTGATGAACTTCCTTACAAAGTTAATTTTTCCAAAGAATGATTTCATTTCCTTGTTACTAGTAGGGAGTTGAATCTTTAGTATGGCATCCACCCTTTCAGGATCAATAGCAATTCCTTTTTCTAAAATGACATATCCAAGTAACCTTCTTTTAGTAACTCCAAAGATGCATTTCTTTGGATTGAGTGAAACGCCAAATTCTCTACATTTTTGAAACACTTTACCTAAGTCTGTTATGTGATCACCTCTTTTCTTGGAGAAAACTGTCAAATCATCCATATAAATAATTATGTATTTACCAATGATGTCCTTAAAATTAATATCCATAGATCTTTGGAATGTTGCTCCAACATTGATTAGTCCAAAGGGCATTCTCCTATAAGCAAAAGTACCCCACTTGGTAGTAAAGGAAGTCTTATGCCTATCCTCATACTGCACCATGACTTGATTGTATCCAAAGTACCCATCTAGAAATGACATCATCTGAGATCCATTGACAATCTGAAGCACTTCATCTAGTGAAGGGACTGGATAGTTTTCCTTTTCTAATGCCCTATTAAGGTTCCTAAAATAAAAGCACAGTCTAATCTCTCCATTTTTCTTTCTCACTGGAACCAAATTTGCAGCCCAGGTTGAATGTCTAACTAGAAATATGATGTGAGCTGAGAGTAGTTTTTGTACTTCCCTTTGGATTTCCGGTTCCAACAAAGTATTAATTGGTCACTGCCTTTGCCTAAAAGGTCTTTCTCCTAGTTTGAGAGGAATGGTGTGTGTAATAATGGAAGTAGCATATGTTCTTAAGTCTTCATAACTTCAGGCTACTATGTCCTGATATGTATGCAGTGCATCAATGATTCCTTTTCTCTACTTCGGAGTGCACATTTTACCAATAAGGACATTCTTCACCTCGTCTTGAGTCCCCATGTTGTATGTTTCACATTGACTACTGATGGACTCCTTCTTAGCATCATGCTCTTTATCTCTTAATCTGTCAGGATCAAAAATCCATTCCACCTATACCATTCCTTTGGGAATAGTATTAGTGTTAAAATTGATGACCCCTTCTAGGTCCATCTCTGCTTCTCGAGGCTTAGCTTCATCAATTATCTATGTAGTGAAGACATGAGAACTTGTAATAAATCCAAGATATGCTTGTCATCATCAAATACTTGGAAGTTGGTCACATTATTTGGTACTGAAGGTACTCGTGTGAGCTCCATAGTGAACTTCTTCAAGCCCGAAAGGGATAAAGGCCACAAGGTGCTAGTTGTTTGAGCCAGAGAGTCTGCAGTTTGGTTCTTATTGTGTGGCATCAACTGGATGTTAAAGGAATAAAATCCCTCAATAAAGTCCCATACTCTATGCCTATAATTGGTCATCATTTGGTCATGGCGTGTGTATTGCTTCCTAACTTGCTTGACCACTAGTTTTGAATCCCCAAAGGCTTATAACCTTAACCTATTTTCTTAGTACCATGAGTAACCCATGAATTAAAGTGTCATACTCTGCTAAATTATTGGTATAGTGAAACTGGAGTCTGTGAGCACTAAATTTTTTTTACCCTTGGGGCTGATTAGCTTGAATCCTGCTCCCACGCCATGCTTTGATTTGGACCCATCAAATCTTAAGGTCCAATAGGTGGCTATTCTAGACCTTGTCTTTTTGTCTTGTGTGTTGTTGCTGGTAGAAGATTCTTCAGAATGCACTACCTTCTTTTTGTTGGAATCCTCTTGAGGAGTTTGTACGTTGATCTTGATTTCTAGAGTGGGACTAATGCACTTCTACACTTGCTCTACTACTATCTAACATGTAAGGAAAGCAAAGGTGCGAAAACACTTTCCTAATGTCAAATCCATAGGGACGAATGCAATGCAAGGCTTTTAATTTTTTAAATTACAATCTATTTAAGACACACATGAAAGATTTACAGAAATACAGAAAATACACAAAGACAACTAAATAATAGATTTACATGTGAAACCCTTACGGGAAAAAACCCACCACACCAAACTGAATCTCTTTGTATTACAGTAACAAAATATTACATACAATTCAGAGATACAACTCTCTAGTTATCAGTTCCCAGAAGCTACATTCACTGTTCATCAGTTACAGAAAAAACTCTCAACAATTCGATTCATTCACTATTCTTTCAAATCAGAATTGATCTGCTTTTATTCTATTCACATTCTGATTTTGTCTTCTATGCATCCTTATCCACCAGATCTCCATCGAAGAAAGTTTCCATGCTGATTCATATTTTTCCCTACAAGCTATTTTTCTCCAGCATCGCAACAATTACAAAAATCCAACTGTCATCAGTTCTAAAAACCGCTTCCTCTGATTCGTCCAGCAGGCTACCACACATGATGATCACATGGTCAACAGTGTTCACACTTTTTTGGTATATCGGTGAGACACTAACAGTGTCTCCTTGATGCCACAAAGTATTCACTATCGAAATCGGTTCCCCAACAGTCGGCAAGAGGTTTCTCATTCGACAAGACTCATTCTGAAAACCATAAGTCATAACGAACTCAGAGAGACCATCGACAAGACATATTGATCTTTCCAAGACCTCTTATCAAAGTCTTCAAGTCATGTCATTGAGTGATTTCCATTCAACATAACAATCGCATTTCAGGGAGACTCATATCGAAGTCAAAAGTCACAACGATGAGATATACTATCGGCAAGACATACCAATCTCACCAAGACTTCCCATCGACCACTGCATGCTGCATCGAAGCCTTACTACTATCGGCAAGACCCCACAGTTTCAGTGAGAGATCATACCAAAAGACAAAGCTTCCACTGAATGTCAAATATTGTCAGAAAGACTCATGTCTTTCGCTGTGACCTTTCTCTGAGCGCCCCATGTCTTACCGAAGACCATCGGCATGACTTACCCAAGTCACCAAGACTTCTTAACAAAGTCTTTTGTTACCTCAAAGACACCACGAGAACACTCTTGTCATCATGACCTAGCTTCATCATTGATACATCTCCTCATGACCTTTATGTTACCCTGATAGATATACAATATCGGTAAGACATTTCAAGTTCACGAAGACATCTTGACGAAACCCTTGTCTCACCGATAGACCATATACTATCAGTGAGACATTCCAAGTTGGTGAGACCATATACCAATTATAGACAATTTAGCCAAGTCTCCCCGATGCCCGATAAGATCACACTATTTCCAGAAGTTTTCCATTCGCCAAAAGGTCACAGCGAACACACAAGGTCATAGCGATAGACTTGTCGGCTAGACATGAACCCTGTCACAATGATATAAACATTTCAAGAGCTTCAGAAGTGTTAGTCGGCCATACATCCATGATGTCACACTGAATTTTCTTTCAAGGAGTTTCATGTCAGTAAGAATTGAGCACAGATTCCAACAAGCTCCCACTTGATGAAGATCTTACTGACACCTCCAGAGCATAAACAAACTACTAAAAAACATGGGCCAAGAGGCCCACCAAACTAGCACACCACCTGTATTTGTTTTGGTCATAGGCTTCATCAATGCATCTGCAACATTCTCCAGAGTATCCACTTTCTCCAAAGATACCTTCCCATCCTCCACCATATCTCATACAAAGTGATACTGTACATCTATATGTTTCGTCCTAGCATGGTAAGTAGGATTCTTTGCCAAACATATAGCACTCTAACTGTCATAGTAGATAGTAATCTTTTATGCATCAAAGCCAATGTTAGAAATTTTTTTTAACCAGATTACTTCTTTACAGGCATGTGTGGCTGCCATGTATTCTGCCTCTGGAGTGGACAAAGTGACAACAGCCTACCGCTTACTCATCCAACTTACTGCACCACCATTCATCATGAAAATATATCCACTAGTGGATCTTCTACTGTCAATGTCCCCTGCCCAATCAGAATCCACATAACCTTGAATGCTAAGAGTTTTTTGTGATTTGACCAAGTTACCATGGTAACACAAAGCATAGTCTAAAGTTCCCTTCAGATATCTAAACACTCTCTTCATAGCATCATAATGTAACCTTCCAGGATTTTCCATAAACCGACTAAGAACTCCCACTGCTTGGGCAATGTCTGGCCTTGTACAGACCATTGCATACATAAGACTGCCAACTGAACTTGCATAAGGCACACTGGTCATGTCCTCCATCTCAGAAGAAGATTTTGGACAATCCTCAATAGATAGCTTTGTTCCCTGTGTAACTGGAACAACTAGCTGTTTGCACTCAGTCATACAAAATTTCTCTAGAATAGTCATGATATACTTACTCTGATTGAGCCAAAGTTTTCTATTCTTCCTGTCCCTAGTTATTTCCATTCCTAGAATATACCCTGTTGCACCAAGATCTTTCATTTCAAACTTTGCAGACAACTAAGACTTAAGATCATAAATCATTAGCTTACTATTTCTTATGAACAACATATCATCAACATATAGAGCAATAATAAGAATTTGATCACTTTCAGCTTTGTAATATACACAATGATCACATTTTGATCTTACAAATTCCAATGACAAGACAAAAATGTCAAACTTTTGGTACCACATTCTAGGGGACTGTTTTAAACCATACAGAGATTTCTTTAACTTGCAAACCAGTCTTTCTTTACCTTTCTCCACAAAGTGCTTTGGCTGGGACATATAAATTTCTTCTTCAAGATCACCATGAAGAAAAGTTGTCTTCACATCCATCTGCTCAATCTCTAAGTCATACGCTGATGCAAGTGACAAAAGAAATCTAATAGACGCCAGCTTAGCTATAGGAGAAAATATTTCTCCATAATCAATTCCCTCTACCTGGGAATAACCTTTTGCAACCAACCTTGTTTTATATTTTTCTACACTGCCATCCAGACCAATTTTCTTTTTGAATATCCATTTGTAGCCTACATATTTTATGCCTTTAGGCAATGGAACCAAACTCCAATTATCATTCTTTTCTAATGATGCCATTTCTTCATTCATGACTTCCAACCAAGAGTTTGCATCAAACATTTTAAATTCCTCTTTCACAGTCCTAGGTTCATCAGTGCTAGAAATTAAAGCATAGGCACAAGTAGACTCAATTAAAGAAAACCAATACCTATCAGGTTGCTTTCTTTCATGAGTTGACCTCCTCATAGGCTGAGGCTGAGGTGGTTCTTCATCTTCATCAGAACTTTCAGAACTACTTGAGCTCTCTTCAGTATCAGGTATATTTTGTTTTTTCAATTCCTCTTTATTTGGTGTCGGAGGAATTGTTGCTACATCCTTTTCATTTTTTGATTTCTTCTCTAACTGTAGATCCAATGTAGAAGGCTTCAGCTCATGAAAGATAATGCTTTTGTTGTACAAAACCTTCTCAGTCTCAAGGTTCCAAAGCTTGTATCATTTTATGCTAGCACTATAGTCAATAAAAATACATTTTACAGCTTTGTTTTCCAACTTGGATCTTTTTTCAAATGGCACATATGCATATGCCTCACAGCCAAAGACACGAATATGTCTTAGAGAGGGATTCCTTCTAGACCATGCTTCCAAAGGTGTCTTCTCAACAAGAGCAGAGTTAGAAGAACGATTTACCAAGTAACATGCTATAGAGACTGCTTTAGCCCAAAACTTCTCCTCCAAGCCAACACTACTCAACATACTTCATGCTCTTTCCATTACTATCCTGTTGAACCTTTGAGCAACTCCATTTTGCTGTGGAGTGTAGGGTCTAGTCTTGTCTTTTAATTCCATGATTTGTATAGTACCTTTCGAATTCATCTGAACAAAACTCACTGCCATTGTCAATCCTTAAGCATTTTATTTTTCTACCAGTCTAATTTTCTACAAGGTTTTTAAATTTCTTAAACTGACTGAACACTTCTGATTTACTTTTCAGAAAATATACAAATGCTCTTCTTGAATAATCATCAATAAACGACACATAGTATCTTGATTTAGACAAAGAAGGAACATTCACTGGACCAAACACATCAGAATGTATATAATCAAGTAAACTATAAGATTTATGAGGACTGGAATAAAATGAAACACGGTGTTGCTTTCCATATATTGAATGTTCACAAAATTTGAACTCAAGGTTACAATCTTCAAGCCCTTCTACCAAGTTTTTATTTTTCAAGGTTTTTAATCCTTTTTCACCAATGTGGCCAAGCCTATAATGCCAGAGCATAGTCTTCTCTACTAAAAGTTTAATCTTCATGGAGTTTACACCATTAGGAACATTTTCCTTCTTTTCTCAATGAGCAGCCTTAACTGACTTTGTAGAGACACTATTGCATTGAATAGCTTGTGCATCTAGCTTGTACAAGGTACCAATTTGAGCACCCCTAGCCAACACCATAGAACCTCTAGTCATCTTGCAACGATTTCTAGAGAACATGACCTGCACTCCAATATCATTCAACTTACAGAAAGTAGGTGTCAAGCCAGACTTGGTATATGCATCACATCACTGATTCCCTTCACTCTTCCATCATGGAATTGAATTATGAATCTTCCACAACCAACAATTTTCAAAGATGAATCACTTGCCAAGTACACCTTTTCACCATTGTATTCTTCATACTTCATGAACAATTCTCTATGAGATGTCATGTGGAAATATGTTCCAGAATCAATCAGCCAGGCATCATCTAATGCCCGTGTAGCCAAAGCTGCAATGAAGGCGTCTGCATCACTATGAGAAGAATCATTGCTAGAAGAATTCTTCTTCTTTTTCTCCTCCTTGCAATCCTTTCGGACATGACCAGGTTGCCCAAAATTCTAGCACTTTACCTTGGACTTCTTGCCAAGAGACTTTGATCTCCCTTCTGACTTCGATCTGGACTTCTTGTCCTTCTTCTTGCCTTTCTCCTTTGGTCTACCTCTAATAGCCAGAGCCTCCTTTGCCATCTCAAAAGATTTTCTTCTCATTTCTTCTAATAACAGAGAAGAAACAACATCTTCCATTTTGAATGTCGATGTTGTACTCCCTATAGCCATCACCAAATGATCCCAAGAATCAGACAAAGAACATAGCAACAATATGCAATGATCTTCATCTTCAATATTTACACCAACAGATGTCAACTGAGCAATCAACATGTTGAAAGAATTTAAGTGATTAGCAACATACCCTCCTTCCTACATTCTTAATGAGTACAAATTCTTCCTCAAGAACAACTTGTTCACAAAGGAATTGCCCTAATAAATGGATGCTAATCTTTTCCACAAGATGCAGTCTTTTCTTCATGCACGTTTAGAAGAATAGAGTCTACCAAACAGAGCCTTATCATCCCTTCAGACTTTCTATCTGCCAGGTCCCAATCCTCTTGCTTCATGCCTTGAGGAATTGTTCCAAACACAACAGTCCAAAGATCACGATCTACTAACATATCTTCCATTTTGAGTTTTCACAACTCAGAATTGCTACCATTGAATTTCTCTATCTCCATCCTTCCGGATGTGCTTTCCATCTCAATCTATAATTAAATTATCAGACCTCTACAAAACTCCCACTGGAAAAGGATTGACACAAAAAACCCAACCCACTCACAAGGACAACACAATTGGCTAGGCTCTAATACCACTTGTAAAGAAAGCAGAGGTGTGGAAACACTTTCCTAATGTCAAATCCATAGGGAAGAATGCAATGCAGGGCTTTTAATTTTTCAAATTACAATCTATTTAAGACACACATGAAAGATTTACAGAAATAGAGAAAATACACAAAGACAACTGAAAAACAAATTTATGTGGGAAACCCTTACAGGAAAAAACCCACCACACCAAACTGAATCTCTTTGTATTACAGTAACAAAATATTACATACAATTCAGAGATAAAGCTCTCTGGTTATCAGTTCTCAGAAGCTACATTCACTATTCATCAGTTACAGAAAAAACTCTCAACAATTTGATTCACTCACTGCTCTTTCAAATCAGAATCGATCTGCTTTTATTCTATTCACATTCTAATTTTTTATTTTGTGCATCCTTATCTTCTAGATCTCCATCAAAGAAAGTTTCCATGTCGATTCATATTTGTCCCTGCAAGTTGTTTTCTCCAGTGTCGCAACAGTTACAAAAATCCAACCATCATCAGTTTGAAAAACTGCTTCCTCTGATTGGTCCAGAAAGATGCCACAGAGGATGATCACATGGTCAATGACATTCACACTTTGTTGGCATATTGGTGAGACACTAATAGTATCTCCCCGATGCCACAAAGTATTCGCTATCAAAATCAGTTCCCCAATAGTCGGTAAGAGGTTTCTCATTCGACAAGACTCATTCTGAAAACCATAAGTCATAACGAACTCAAAGAGACCATTGACAAGACATACTGATCTCACCAAGACCTCTTATCAAAGTCTTCAAGTCATTTTGTCGAGTGATTTCCATTCAGCGTAACAATCGCATTTCAGAGAGACTCATATTGAAGTTAGAAGTCACAGCGATGAGATATACTATCAGCAAGACATACCGATCTCACCAAGACTTCCCATCGACCACTGCATGGTACACTGAAGCCTTAATACTATCGGAAAGACCCCATAGTTTTGGTGAGACATCATACTGAAAGAAAAAGCTTCCACAAAATGTCACATACTGTCGGCAAGACTCATGTCTTTTGCCATGACCTTTCTCCAAGCGCCCCACATCTTACCGAAGACCATCGGCATGACTTACCCAAGTCACCAAGACTTCTTAACGAAGTATTTTTTTACCACGAAGACACCACAAGAACACTCCTAATGATGGTAAAGGTCCAGATAGGTGTTGCCTTAAATCTATACTAACTTTGATAACCTCAGTATATGTAGTAAGCAAGCTATTTGGAGGATTAATTCTCCACTTAAGGAAGGTGGATGTAAGGCTATCCAAAGCCTCATAATAGACTTCCAAAGTAGTAGCATCATCCACAACATAATGGGATTGCAACCTAGTATAGGCGCAATGAAACCTATTATTAAATGATCCTATGGGCTCATTGATTTCCCTCTTAACTTTAGTAAAATGCAGATATAGCTCATTAGCAATAATGGAAATTTTGAACTTTTGTAACAAAAAAGTCTCTAACTCAATCCAATTATGAATTGATCCAATAGGAAAATGATTATACTAGTAGAATGCATCTTCTCCTAAAGAATAAGGAAAGAGCCTCCATGACACATCCTCATGGTTAATTCCACTATCCCTAAGGCAGGTTTGGAAAATTTTGATGTGTTCCTTCACAATCCTATTAGGATCATTAGTGTGAAAATTAGAGAAAAAATGCTCAGGGTTCTTGGGCATGACATTGTAATTGTTGAAGGACAATGGAGATGGGTTATTAGCAAAAAAATCCATTGGTAGAGGTGGAGGTGGTAAAGGTTGATTGATGGCTACTTGGGGTTGTTGTGGTGGAGGTGGTAATGGATGGCTAACAATAGGTGGAGGTTGCAAAATGGGAACCACTTCAGAGTCTGATGATGAATGGTCAGACGAAGATTCTTCCTAGTTCTGGGCCCTTCTTGACCTGGTGGGAATGATAGCTCTTGAAAATATTCTTCTCTTGGTGTTGATCTGGTTCTTCTTTGAAATCTTTTAGGAGAAATAACAAACAAAAAATGCTCCATCTTGCTTATTCAGGCCCTTCTTCTAGCACCAATCTATTGATGGTGTTTTCTACATAGCAACAACTCAGACAAAATATGATATCCTATCTCTCTTGAAAGGTAAATCTCTATCAACAAGCTTCAAGAGATAACCCCAAGGTCTCTAATGTCAGGTCTTGACAAATGCAGTGAAACAACTTAGAGATGATGTGAAAATGCTGGTAATCACAAAGGGACCTTACAAGACAAATGTTGGAGATCAAGAACCACATAAGTAATATTGGAAGGATTCAAATCAGACAACCTAATGCACAAAGGTATCCATATTTTAATGGAACTTGTTTTTCATGCAATAAATTTGGTCATAGGGAAACAACATGTAGAAGTAGAAAGAATTAGAATGTTGGATTCTTTGCTAAATAATGCTTTACTTGCAAGAAGAAGAAGAAGAGGAAGAAGAAGAGGAAGAAGAAGAAGAGGAAGAAGAAGAGGAAGAGGAAGAGGAAGAGGAAGAGGAAGAGGAAGAGGAAGAGGAAGAGGAAGAAAGGGAAGAAGAGGAAGAAGAAGAAGAAGAAGAAGAGGAGGAGGA